>PVIR01005151.1:11513-25829 GCA_004026965.1 Petromus typicus | reverse complement strand
TCCTTCCTTCTTTCTAGGATTTCACCGCACAGTTCAGGCTGACCTTGAATTCACTATGTCGCCCAGGCTGGCCCTGAATTCATGGCGATCCTCCTGCCTCAGCCTCCGGTGCTGGGATTACAGGCGCTCCCCACCACCCTTGTCTGGGAATATATAAGTATTGGAGCCTCGTACTTAAAGGTAACACCTAGGAAAGCCATGGTCACTGCAAAGCAATTTGCAAACACTACCAGTGGGCCATGATTACCTTACTTGAGGTGGCGGGATCCCTACCACTATGCAGTCCAACTGGACGCGGGTTCCTTCCGGAACTTCTCTGCTCCGTAACTTTTGGGTAAAGCGAGGAGGCTGCCCCAGAGGTTCCTCATAGTACAGGGAGGACGGCGAGGACCCCGGGGTGGCGTCCCCACCAGCGGCCTCCTTGGCGGCCTGCTCCGCCTCGCGCCTCTGGGCTTCCTGCTGCTCCAGGGCGTGGTTCAGCTCGTTATCCCGGGCGTCGGCTGCGATGGGGATGGGGACGGATCGCTCTCGCGTCCCCGACAGGTCCGAGAAACCCGGGCTGTTCTCCTGCGCGGCTCTGCTCTGTGACTCCAGCTTGCTCTTGTGGTTTTTGCAGGCGCGAGGTCTGATCCTTTTGGAGCTGTGGGCCTTGAAGAGGGAGGAGAGCTCCTCGATGAAGTCCGCAGCCTTGTTGAGGAACACCTTTTTGGACTGGCTTTCGGAGCTGTACTGCGGCCGCTTGGCCTGCTGCGGGCTGCCCCCGGGGCTGGGCGCGCGCGGCGGGCTCTCGGCGCCCAGGCTGGGCCCGGCCCTCACCGGCTCCGACAGCCGCTTGCGGGCCTGCGCCTCGTCCGCGCGCTCGCACGGGCCGTGGTTGATGGCCAGTCTCGCCAGGTTGACGCTTTCGTCCAGCTCTTCCTGGCTCAGAAAGGCCGACAGGTCCGGAAGGTCCTCCTGGCCTCCCGCCTCCGCCGCCCCCGAGGGACCGCCGAACAGAAAGGGGTTGGAGGACGAGGGCTCGGCGCGGCTGCGCTCATTGTTTCCCCGATGTCTGGTTTCGGCTAAATAGCTTTCTCGGAGCAGCTGGGATATGGAAGTAGAAGCTTCTAGGCTGTCGTCTTGCATGCTGTAACAAAACAGTAATAAAGAATTTGGATTCTTTCTAGGGAATCATAAATCTAGATTTTAAAACGCGTTTCAAAAAAATGTTTTGAGACAGGGTCTGGCTATCTATATAGGCTGGCTTTGAACTCTGCATGCCCAGGTCGCCGTGGACTTGCAGCAATCCTCCTGCCTCAGCATTCCGTGCTGGAATGAATGACAGGCGTGTCCCACCATGCCTGGCAATACATCTATATTAACTATAGCATAATAAATGCTTAAGAACTGAGAGCTCAAAATACAACACTTTTATAAAACTTATTTTAAATACCTAACTATTACTCTCCAGTGGGCTAGGGATTTAGCTCAGCGGTCTGGCACCTGCCTCACAATCATGAGGTCCAAAGATTTCTGTCCAGTGATAACATGCAATCTGAGTGGAGTTTCCCTGACATTGAATATAAAACCTGAGCAATTTCTACTTTATTAAGTCCTTTACACACAAATTCAGCTGTGAAAATAACTATAGTGCTTTACTAATAATTACTGAGCAAGGAGGGTAGCTAGTCACAGAGCACTTGCCTAGCATGCAGGAGGCCCTGGTTTCATCCTCAGCACCATAAAAGACAAAGAAGGCTACACCTAGCTTTGATCTTACCTGTCAACGGTTTGTTTGTTTGAGACAAGGTCTCGCTTTGTAGTTCAGGCTCACTCTGAACTCACTATGTAGCCCATGCTGGCCTCAAACTCATGGCACATCGTCCTGCCTCTGCCTCCCAAGTGCTGGGAATGCTGGGATTACAGGCATGAGCCACCATGCCTGGCATTTTTTTTTTTTTTTTTCAGTACCAGAGATTGAATTTGGGCCCCTGTGCTTCCAAGGGAGGTGTGGTAGGTATGAGCTAAATCCCCAGCTATAATGGCATTTTTGGTTACGAAATTCATATGCAAACAGAGATTTGCTCTCCACCTTCTCCACTTAACCTTGTTTGCAATAAAATTATGGAAAAGTAAGACATTCTGACTACACAATCTCATCTGTTACAAATAAAGATTCGATTAGCCTATGAAAAATAAATAATAACGCTTATGTTTTTTGACTAAAGCCAAGCTATTCAAACCAGTGTTTTACTGTGCTTAGTCTGCTTTTGAAAATTATACTGATATAAGGCTACAAAAAAGCTTAGACTCTAAGCTTTCAAAAATGTCTCAGAGGATGACAAGGAGTCCCAGAGGGTAGAATATGATGCTGGCAGGAGATTTTCCCCTGAGTGCCCTTCCTAACTTTTAAACTTTAAATGTATATTTCCTTTTTTAAAGAAAGTATTTTTAAATTCTCCAGTACAATAATGCAAATTGGTGTTTGTATTATTAACACTAGACCCTTTATCCATTCAAATATGCTTACAGGGGTGGCAAATCGTGCCTCATCGCCCGTTAACTCTCCCTCTCCTCTTAATAGGTGCGGCTCGCTGACACCGACAGCGGCATTCTTGCATTGACCTTGAAGTGCTTAACCCTCCATTCCTTCAGCGGCCACCAGTCAGTCACAGGTGGTAATGACGACATGGAGAATGTCTGCCATCCTTTGCTACTGTGTTAAGAAGATGGCAAAGAATGTAATCTAACTTCAGATTCTGTGGCAAAACCTACTTCACTCATCTCCGTTCCCTGGCACAACAGCCTAACCTATATCAAACGTGAAGTTTCCTAGAAATTCCCCTAGTTTTAAACTTCTAGGTGGCGATCCCAAAGTAGCCTCTCAGCTGGCACAGTACGCAGTCACCTTGAGAGGGCAATTAGACATGGCTAAGAGGATCGCTTACAGCAAAGCATTTTCCCAAATGTTTGTCAGGGCCTGAGATTGTCCCTGCCAGAGCCACTAATTTGGATCAAATCTATTGTGACTTTAAAACAGATCCACTTAGGGCTGGGGATATAGCTCAGTGGTTCCGGCGCCTGTCTTGCAAGTGCAAGGGCCCGGGTTCAATTCCCCGATAACCACATACAACACTGGGCATGGAGACTCACCCCAGCAGCAATTAGTACCACATACCACAGTGCCGAGCGTGGTGGCTCACGCCTGTAATCCTAGCACTTGGGAGGCAGAGGCAGGAGGATTGCTATGATGTGAGTTCGAGGCTGAACTCAGAGGCCAGCCTGAACTACAAAGCGAGACCCTGTCTCAAAAAACCTTAAAAAAAAACCAAAACAAAACAAAACAGATGCACTTAAAATGCACAGGCATTGGATGAGGGCAAAATTTTATGTCCAAAGATATTTATCATAGTATGGATTTTAATATTAAAAATTGGAACTATATCCAAAATAAGAAATTACCTAGTTAAGTAAATTATGAAACACTCATTAACTAGTACTTGATGGCTATTTGAAATTTTGTAGAATGGCAAATGACATACAAAATCAATGAGATTGATATCTCAAATAGAACAGTTCCTCATTTGTGCATCAAAGATGTGAAAGCAGATACATAAAATAAGGTTTGAAAAAAAGGTATTTAAAGGCCAAGCACACACCTGTAGTTCCAACACTTGGTAAGCTGAAGCAGGAAGCCTGTAAGTTTGAGGCCTAGCCTAGACTACGTAGTGAGACTCTATATCAAAAAAAATCCAAAAAAAGGTATTTAAAAGGGTAATTAATACACTAATTTGTCACAATCATCAGCTCACAAATCATTATTATAGTCACTTATTTTTAAAATCAATAATTTCTCTAGCCTAATTTGAGTTTCTGCATCAATTTAGTTGTGGAAGTGAAAATTAAGTGCCTTATAGATTAGGGTGGTTCTCAGCAAGTTGCATATTACTGAAAATTGTGTTGTAATGTGACATTGTCTTTAGTTATTTGATGTTGGCTTATATCTTGAGGCAACATGAAGTAAGCATTGGCCTTGGAACTATATAGATTTGGTTTCAAATTCTGGCTTCATATTTTAGTAGTGGAATGACTGTGAAATTTATTTAATTCCTCTGAACTTTGGTTTCTTTAGGGATAATATCTATTTTTCAAGAGAATAAGAATTAAAAACATCAGAAAGACCTTAAAACAGAGCCTGTTGGCAGGGCATAGTAGTTCAGGTCTAGAATTCTAGCTACTCAGAAGGCTGAGGCAGGAGGATTCCAAGTTAGAGAACAGCTGGAAAATTTAGCGAGAGTGTCTCAAAATAAAAACAAATGAATAAACAACAATAAACTAAAAAAAAAAACAGGCATATGACTAAAATGAATGTTCAACTGATACTTAGAGTTGAGTGTGTTGTACGGAGGTAGAGCACTTGTTTAGCATGCATGAGGTCCTGCGTTCAATCCCTAGCCTACCAAAAGCAAAGACAACAAAAAAATCACTTAGGTGAAAGTGATGTCAGTGTTGAAGAATTTCCCAAAAAATGTGTTATGGTAGGAAGAGAGGAGAGAAAATTCATCATTGAATCTTCCTCATTTAGAGAAGAAAATCATCATGATTTAGAGAAGCCACTGAAGGTATCTTATGTTTATGAGAAATTATTCTGATAATGAAATTTTTTTCTGATAGAGACATTTCAGAGCATTCGATGTATAGGCTAGCTTGAGTGTTATGATGTTTTATGAGCTAACATTTTGGTGTCAGGACTGGCTCAAATCTTACCTCTGACACTTCCTGGCTACATAAATTTAAAATAGTACAATCTCTGTGAGGATCAGTTTCCTCATCCGTCAAGCAAAACTACGATCAGTAGCCAACTCATAGGTTAAGTAGTTGGTAAACATTTAAATTCTAGTTCCTGTTACTCCTATTTATATAATATATACTATGTCTCTGTTTTATAGATAAGAAATAGAACTACTGGAGTGACTTGATGCATGAAAAAACTGTGAGGAGAAAACGGACTCTCGAGTTTGTAGCAATTCCGTGCGTGTTCTCCTGGCTTGGGCTGCGGCCTGTCCCCGCCTCCCTTTACTGGGCCGAGTCCCACACGGTCTGCAGTTCCCGGTGGAGACGTTGCTGTCCTGGAGTTTCTCCCTCGCCTAGGTTGGGACCCTTTGCTCCCAAAGCTCACTGTCCCTGTCTTGGGCCCTGAGCCCAAGGTGTGAAGTTGGTCTATTTGCTTTTCTGCCTTCCTCACTTTGCTCCGTACACTGTCATCTCTCTACACACACAACAGTCAACATCTGTTGAAGTCTTTGCTCATTAGAACTTGCTCACTCTCCCGTTACTTGTTTAAACTGTAAGGTACAGTTAGAATAATCACCTAGGAAAAAGAGGCAAGAAGAAGAAGAAGAAGCATAAACTGGTGAAGGCAGTCACAGTTTTAAGGTGAATGTCAAATAAATATTTATGGTAGGAAAAAAGTCTGCCCTGTTTTCATGCCAGAAGTATCAAAGGACGTCTGAGTATAATCAGAAAATCTGGGTTTGAATCCCAGCTCCAACACAGAATAACTGTTATCCTGAGAACAATCACTTAATGTACTTGAATCTCAATTATGTTCAGCTGTCAAACAGGATAATGATTCTGTTTAAGAAGGTTCTCAGATGAAAATGCATATATAAATTAAGCTGATAAACCTTTGCTAAAATAGGAAATAAGATGCCTCAGTCCCGAGCATTAATTTAAAACTTTTTCCTTTAAGCATTGATTTAAAACTACTTGTTATAAAATGTGTACTTTAAAAAGCCCAAGTGTCATCATGGATAATCTGGCTTTCATTCATTCATCTAATAATGTGTTGTTTTGTTTTTTTGGTGAGGGGGCGGGGTCAGGTCCAGGGCCTCGCTGGCGCTAAGCGAATGAGCGCTCTCCACTGAGCCCCGCCCCTCGTCCTCATACACTAAGTGCTCACTGAGCAGCTTCCGGGCACCTGCGGATTCAGAGGTGGACGGAAAGCAAACTCTCCGTTCCCTCTGAGCTGAGATTCTAGCGGGCAAAGACATGAGCGTGAAGAAGAGCAGAGTACGATGAGGGCCTGGGAAACGGCGCTGAGGAGGAAGGCATGCTCTTTTAGCCAAGGGCAAGTGAGGCTTGGAATGAGGTGAAGTGAAGCGTGTGAGCAAATGGGGAGGAGCGTTCCTGATCGAGGGACAAACCGACACTGCTCTGTCTTCATTACGTTCATAAACAGAGTCGCCTACAAAACCCAAATCCAGTTGCGCAGCCAACACAAAACAGCCTGTATTTTAGAATGATTTGTGAAGAGCGCGGGAACCCGAGCAGAGCGTGTCTCGGTAGCTCAAGCGGGGGCGAGGCAGAACTACCGCGCTCACTTCGCAGGTTTCTGAAAGCACTCATCTGTGTCACCTGACTGAGAAGATGGGATCCATTACCGAACACGAGGTGCCTCTGACCCAAGGAATTTATTCGACTGGCTTCCTGATGTTACCTAGTCCTCCTGCCTGGCTCCCCACTCCCCGGGAGAAGAAGCTGCGCAAGACTTTGGAATTGCTCTTGGACTGTACTGTAGAGGATCTGTTTGATTTAAATCTAAGATCAAAGGGATGTGATCTGTCTGTGCAAAAGGATCCAGAAGAGATATTTTAAGTTATTTCAGTAATTGAGATAGGACCAATACCATGGAATACCAAAGTGAAAGATTTTTATGTCATTCAAAAACAAAAAAATCAGTAAAAAGTTAGCCAGGCATGGTGGCTCAAGCCTGTAATCCCAGCACTTGGGAGGCAGAGGCAGGAGGATTGGTGTGAGTTTGAGGCTAGCCTGGGCTACATAGTGAGTTCAAGGCCAACCTGAACTACACAATGAGACCTTGTCTCTAAAAACTAAAAATAAACAAATAAATAAAGGTAAAGCACTTTGCAAGCTTAAAATAATCCTTTTCTGCCAATGTATGATTTCTATGCCTAGAACTTTCTTTGAGGCAATAATAAAATATTCAACTTTCTCTCTCCTCAACCCGTTTGTTTTGTCTTCTGAGTTACATGACATCACACAAGATTAAATCGGTTCTGGGAAATTCTTGCTGGGCCCAGGACTAAATCCCAGGTCACAGGAAGCAGTTCTGGAGGGCTGCGTGATGGGTCATCTAAAAATGTGGCTGAGCTATAGATGCCCTTGGTGCACTCTTAGGATGTCTGTCTCTGCATTGTGACAGTGACCATTTTGGTTTTATTTGTAGTCTGTTTTTGGTGTGAATAGCACTAGTAATTTAATCGATGAGTTATGCTGTGTTTCCAAAGTCAGATCTGAAGCATGTGGAAATATTAAGTCAATGATGATACAGAAATAGTGCAAGACACATTCTCTCCAAGGTCTGTCATTTTGCAGGAAAAACAGCAAAGATGATATGGACAAAGGAGCTCGTTGGAAGGGGGCGGCAGGAGAGTGCCAGGGGCCAGTGGGGCTCCGTTCATTAGAAACCTTCCCTAAAGGGCAGAGGTTAAAGGGATGAAAAGACTTTTTAGAAAGTAGGCCAAAGGTGAGTGGATCATTCTTGCTCTTTTAGTCAAACTGGTATATGTGAGAAGGTAAGAAAGAAAACAAAGATTTCATTTAAGTAGGAGAAAAGGAGCTTGGCACCTTTGAACAGGGTATGCATAGAGCCTGGGGCTGGTTTTTGTTTGTTTCTTCCACTATTGGGGACCAAACATGGTCTTCGTGAAGGTTAGACAAGCTCTGTCAAGCTCTACTCCCAGCTTCCATGTGCATGTTTTTGTATACTGAAGGGGATAAACACGCAGGAAACCTCTGGGGGAAAGGACACAGAATCCAGAGCCCAACGTTGGTACTGAATCTGAATTAGCAGTAAATAAACAGTATAACTAAACCCTTGGGCCATAGGAAAGCTAATGGAAGGCAAGCCGAAAGATTTCAGGAACCCAGGATCAGAATGGGGTTTGTGGGTGGGGGTGTAGCCCAGTGATCCCCACCACCACCAACCCCTAAAAAAAGAAAAGAAAATAGTAGTGGAGTAGGCGGTGGTCACCAAAGTGATAGGTGTGGGAGGTGTTCTCTAAAGACCTCACCATTCATGAAGAACTGGGCTTCTGTTTAGTTCAGTTTCTCTTTGGTGTGTAGGAAATTCCAAATTAGAAACTTTCATCAAGTCTCATTAACGATTTCTCATTTTTTAAAGAAGAAGAAAAAAGCAACGCTTTCATTCTTTCAGCCTCTTATTTGCCAGTTTTTGATTGTAGGTAGTTAAGGATTAATAAAGAGTAGTTTCCTTACTGAAACTGATGCATCTTTGCTAGATTGAGAGGTGAAGGGTCGGGCAGATGAGCTTGGTTTGAAAGGGCTTGTACTAGCTCAGGGGTCCAGGGGGGAGGCCTTGCAGCAGCTGTCCGGGGGGGCTTGCACAGAGCTGGTCAAGGTGACTCTGGTCACGCCTGAGCTCTGAGCACCCCTGGACTGCAGGTAAGGAACTACACCAGCTTTTGCCTCCATCAAAAATATGTCCTTTTGAAATATGCTCATAAATTTAAAAAAAAAATTCTGCCTGTATTTAGTTTATTCCCTTTAAGCAAATATACAATACAGTAGCTGTTTTTAAAGTACTTTGAGCTGCACATAGTTGCGCATGCCTATAATCCCAGCACTCAGCAGGCTGAGCCAAGAGGATTTCCTTGAGTTTGAAGTGGAGCTGGGCTACACCGGGAGTTCAAGGCCAGTCTGAACTACATAATGAGACCCTGTCTCCAAAAAATAAATAAATAAAAAATAAAATAAATAAAATAAAAGCTCTTGTTAACTACAAAGTACCACAGAAATTTAGAATGATATTTCTGTGGTGCTTGATTATGTTTCACCTCCTAGGAAAGGGACAAAGTTGTTAAGAAAATCCTTTCATTTTTCTGTCTTGTCATAGGCAATAGGACCACGAGACAGGTGACACCTTTGCCAAACATCAGTGTGACTGAAGGAGATTAATTATCCTGAGGTTCGCAGGACCATTTGTCTTATATTATCAGGTTAGCAAACCAGGTCCATTATTTCTATCAAGGACAGGAATTAGCTGTTGAAAAACTGAGCTGTCGTCTGTTCATATATTAACATTAGCTCATTAAAGTCTTATCAAAATAGAGCCTGTTTTACCTGCTATCCCATTTCTTCAAAAGTAAATCTGCAGAAACTCTCTCCATAAACTCCAAAGCCAGTATGGATCAGACACTCATTGAATGTCTTGTGTTCACACATTGCGACAGAGTCTGTTTCATTGAGTCTTGGTAAACTCATTATAAGAGAAACAGGTAACAGGGCCTATATTATAAATTACGGGTGTGTGGGAGACTGGGATTTTCATGTTAGTGTGAGTTCCAGTGGCCTTGGCCACATACTATAAGCAGGGATAGAGACGACCTTCCAGAATTTGGACAGTGTCCACCTGTTTGTTTCATAGTCCATTATTGTAAGATTTGTAATGCCTATAATTTGATCTCTCAACAGTGCTGCAAGTGTAGTGTCCATATACTGCAGATATCCCCAGTAGTATATCTTAATTTTTGTCTCAAAAATGTTTATTATAGCTTTAAGTAGAGACATTCTTGCTTCAATTTTATGTGAATTTGAGTTATTATTAAGGAGAAAGTATAAAGTTACTATAAAATTTTAATTTAGAAACTGTAGAATTTATTTCATTATTACTAAACTAAATAATGACTCATCTTTATAATGTTCTGGGAAAGAAAACTAGATAGCTGATTTATATATTTCAACTGGGTAATGCTATTATGTTTGCTAACTGTAAAAATCTGTTGATAAAATGATACAAATTTCTCCACGTTATTGTTATAATGTTCATATTTTGGGACTGGAAATACAGAGTAATCTGTCTTTTTCTTTGCTTATACAGTTTAAAAAATGTTATTCAAGATGTGCATCTAATTACTGCTAGTAGTGCAATGTACCAGGCCAAACATTTGTCACTGACTGTCAAGAGTCTCTCTGATACAGCTGGAGAGAGAGAGAGAGAGAGAGAGAGAGAGAGAGAGAGAGAAAGGAGAAAGAAAGAGCAATGTCCCTTGAGCAAGACTTTCTGCAGCTGTTGTGTACATAATCCAGGGAGCAGATCTCCCAATACTAAATATAGCAGGCATATCCTTTTACATGATAAAAAAATTTTTAAATGAAAGTATTTAACTATGGAGTCACATTATTTTACATTTGATTTCCTTTAACAAGGGAAGAGGCATCACATACTTATTCTCACTATAAAAACACTGGTTTAATAAAAAAACGTGAAAAACGCCAATGATATTTGCAACATGTCACAACTTCCTTAGGCTATCGTTTCTATGAATCCATGAATCCCCATCCAAAAGCTTTCCATGTAGAAAGCTTTATTTTTCATTTCATTGTGGGTTTCATCACCCATCAACAGAAAATTATCCTAGCTTTCACTCCAAGTCACAGTAATTAGCTCTCTGAAATAGCTCTTTTCCCATTGTCAGCGGCCTGTTAGCGAAACACACTTGTGAACTTAAATCTGGAAATTACCTTTCTTTTTTTAGTTGACCCAGATGAGGATGTCCAACCCAGGCACTCCACCGCGACGATAATTATCCAAGGAGATCTTTCAGAGGAAAGCGCAGGAGAAAAAGGGAGTTCTTCACGCCCTTGGAGGTGGAAAGCAGCCGTCCATAGAGAGTGAGGAGTTAACCTTAGTTTCAGTGAAGATGGCTGTAAGAAGCTGGACGACCTGTCAGCACCGGAGCCAGACCATTTGTCAGCTCACAGGTCCCAAGTTATTTTGAGCTGTATAAACCATGTGCCTGTGAAACATTCCACCTGATTGGATGAAGAAAACTGAGCAAAGAGATTCCATAGCAGGATGGCACCTATGCCAGTGGGGGGCCAGTCACTTTTCCTGCCTATAAGATTTCACTTTATAGCTGGAGGCCCAAGGTGTTTATTGATAGAGTTTGGCATTAATACTAAACACAATACATCACATTCCATCCATCAAAGAAAATAGCATGCTTTAAAAAATATATCAAAATTATTAATTTTTAAGATACTTAATTTCGATCAATGGGGAGTTTATTCTTGTTTAACCAGTGAGGAGATGCGGCCATGAGAAACCAGTATGAGGCTGAGGTCTAACATTTTTAGAGTGGAGGGTTTTCGGAAGTGTTCATCCAAAGGCAAAGTGAAAGTAGAGAAGATGACTAATGTTAACAGTTAATTAGAGATAGCAGAGAAAAAAGGAAAGGAAAAAAAATCGTTGGCACAAAGATAAATTCAGGAACAAATTAGTTTGAATAAACTTCAGAAAAAACAAATTGGATATTGATTAAAAATCAAGAGGACAGCCAGACATGGTGGCTCAAGACTGTAATCCCAGCACTCTGGAGGCAGAGGCAGGAGGATTGCTGTGAGCTCAAGGCTTGACTGGGCTACACAGTGAGTTCAGGGCCAGCCCAAACTACAAAGTGAGACTTTGTCTCAAAAAAAAAATCAAGAGGACAATATTACATAGAACATTACAACTTTTACTCATATGTTGCTACCTAGGTATAATTGTGTGTGTGTGTGTGTGTGTATACATATATATATATGTATACACACACACACACACACACATATGTTTTTTTCTTTTTGGTACCAGGGATTGAACTCTGGCCCTCATGCTTCCAAGGTAGATATGGTACCACTTGAGCTAAATCCTCAGCCCTTTTATATTATTTTTTAAAAAGTTAATGCTAGACATTTTCTTTCACAAGCACTACCAATCAGTAAGAAAACAAATCTTTCATAGACCAACATCTGCTCAAATACTTCCTCTATTTATTCAATTTTTTTGTTTTGTTTTCTGAGACAAGGTTTCAATACAAAATTCAGGCTACCCTGGAACTCCCTATGTAGTCCAAGCTGGCCGTGAACTCATTGCCATCCTCTTGTCATCCTCCTGCCTCAACCTTCTGAGTCCTGGGATTGCAGGTGTGTGCCACAATGTCTGGCTCAAATACTTACTTTGTAAATATATAGTTTGATATTAATTTCATATATTTTGGAATATGAATGTCAAAAAAAGAATTTAGCCCTACTGATTAATACAGACTAAGTGATGATATAATATTATCAATCTTGTTTGAAGCTCAGGTTTTGAAAATTCAGACTCAAAAGCCAGTGATTATAGTTGCTATTATTATTATTTTGCAATATTAGGAATTAAACCCAGGGCTTTGTGTATCCTAGGCAAGCACTCTACCACTGAGTTACACCCTCAGACTTCCAGTGATTATTTTTCAAAATAATTATTTAGATCTTTTTTAGCATTAAATACGCTGGCTTTAATCTAGCTTTATAATTAAATCACACAATTGCTTGTAGAGTTTCTTCCTATTCATTAATTCAACAAGTATTTACTTAGTGCCTACTATGTATCAGGTATTAGACTTAAAACAGTACAAAAAATACACACGTTTTCCCAACTTTATAGAATTTAATAAGAGATTTATATCTTCTGTCATCTTCAAATTACTCATAATATACTAAAATATCTCTACTGTGATCATATCAGAAGCTTTACTATGCCTTTGATTTAAGGTTTTACACTTACACAGGCAAAACAAAACAACAAAAAAAGAGACCTGAGTAAAAATTTTAAATAATTCAGGTAAAAAGAACTATGACTAGCTGGGTGTGGTGTACATCTGTAATCTCGGCACAAGAATGGCTGAGGCAGGAGATCAAAACAAAAAGCAAAAGCAATTATGGGGGAAGGAAAAAAAGTTATGAGGAGGAGCTGAATTACAGGGTAGCTTATTCCCATTACCAAAGTAATTCATATCTCTGCCATACAGCTTTCATTCCTTCTTACCGAATACTGTGCTCACATGAATGTCCAGCGGCTTGATTTTGTTCCTGTACTTTCTATTTCTATGGATTCCTTGACAATTTTTTTTTTTAAATTTGAAAAGAAGGTCTTGGGTTGGGAGGAAGCCCAGTGACACAGTGGTTGTCTGGCATGTGTGAGACCCTGGATCCAATCCTTAGAATGAATGAATGACCTTCCTTCACTCTTCCACTCAAATCTTAAGCCATAATCAATATTAGTATTGCAAGGACAAATAGAACTTCTATTTCAGGTAGCTAATAGGTGTGCTACAAGTTGATTTTTTAAAAGGGCAGTGTCTACACACACTGTGAGATAATACATTTTTACTTCCCTGCATGTTGCCATGACAACTCTGGTATCTTGCCTTTTACTCAAGTATAAAACTCTGAGTTTAAAGGAGACCCATACGAAAACAGGTAGAACGAGGAGGATAAATCTGAGTCATTTGAAGATGTACCTCAAGGCTGTAATGCTAAGTGAAACAACTCAGAACCTGAACGTTAAATATCACCTGGTTTCTCTTACATGAAAAGCCCAAAATGTAAATAAAAAGGGAAATAAAAAACAGGTGATAAGAAACAGGGAGATAGACCATGTGGTGATGGGAAGGGAAAGGCTAAGGAGAAACAGTGAGTGAAAGAGGAAGGAGACGGAAAAAGGACCTTGATGTGATGTGCATGCACCATTTCCCCGAGATGAGCATAATGATCTTATATTGCAAACATATAACAACAACAAAAATCAGTGAATAAATAAAATAAAAAGAACAGAATTTGTTGGGCATTCAGATTACTGATATTTTAATAGCAAATATTAAAATAGGCTTAAAATATGAAAGAAGAGTTATTAAAGTATTTTCAGACACAAATAGCTTATAACATTTTTTGAGATCATCACAAAAAGGCTACATGCAGGGCCAGGGATTTAGCTCAGTGGTGCCGGCATCTGCCTCACAAGTGCAAGGTCTCGAGTTCAATCCCTGGTACCACACAGGACAATGCCGGTCATGCCTATAATCCCAGCACTCAGGAGGCAGAGGCAGGAGGATTGTTACTAGTTCGAGGCTAGCCTGGGCTACATAGCAGCTCAGGGCCAGGCCTGAACTACATTGGGAGACCCTGTCTCCAAAAAAAAGGATACATGCAAATATTTAAAATAAGTATTTTTTCAGCAATTAGGGGAACCTTGCTTACAATGCATCCAACTCATGCTCTAGATTTTAGTTTTTAAAAATAGGGCCGGGGAGTTAGCTCAGTGGTTCCGGCGCCTGTCTTGCAAGCGCAAGGGCCTGGGTTCGATTCCCCGGTAACCACATAACAATACTGGGTGTGGAGACCCACACCCAGCAGCAACCAGTACCACATACCACAGTGCCGGGCGTGGTGGCTCACGCCTGTAATCCCAGCACTCGGGAGGCAGAGGCAGGA
>PVIR01005151.1:0-11413 GCA_004026965.1 Petromus typicus | reverse complement strand
CTTTTAAATGTCCAATGTAGCTCAAAACCAGCCTCATTGACAGGCCAACACAGTTACATGTCGTAAGCCTTCCCCATGGAGCTGAGCGACCCATCTCCCACATGTGTTTATTGTGGTTTGAACATGATCTGGTGCTTGCCTTCAGCTGTTTTCTTAATTCCGTCACTCAGCTACAGAAACAATTTACTCACATTGGGATGATCCACTGGAATGCAAAGGAATCCTGACAATCTATAACGAAGGAAGTCTTCACTTGGAAGGTAAACACGAGAGAATTTCTGTGTTGGTAGATTCGTAGAAAATTTTTGCATTTGCTATCTTTTCCATATTGTCATAGGCTTCAGTTCTCTAAAAGAAATTGCTTACATATGCCAAAGTTCCGCAAAGTTTTGCTTGAAGTACCAGTACACAGATATATTTTCAGATATCCTTCTCCATTGTCAGATGAAGTAACAAAACCAAAGCCCTGTTCTTTACCTTGAAGACCAAGACATGTACATATTTTCTAACCCCTTGTAATAAGAAAAAATTTCACACCACAGACAAGTGCTTGACCATTCACAGTAACAGATAAGAACATAGAGGGCTTTATACACACCTCATGGTACAATGGAGAAATACAATGGCAGCCTTAAGAAATTTCCTTTTCATCTAAAGACAGTCTTGAGAATGTTTGCCTAGAACAACTAAAGACATTTAAAAATTATAATTTCAAAACCTACTTAGTTTTTAAAACTAAAAACATTTTTTAAAAATCCCCAAACTAAACAGAACGCTGGTGTCAAAACATGATCCTGAAAAGTAAAATTGTAATTACCTGTCTCCGGAGAGGCACCATTCCTATATCAATCAACCGGGATCATCTAAAGTCCAGGTCTCACTGACTCACTGGTGTGAGCCACTAAAGCAGCCTGAAGGAAATGTGATCCTGCCCCGCCAGAGTAATGAAGGGTATTTACAGGGTTCCTTTGCAGATCCAGGGACAGTCGTGTAGAACAGATTGCTCTTTCAGATCAACTTGAATAACTCTGTCTGCTGTTCTTAGCCTGGAGGGATGAGGGGAGGTGGATAATAACTGAGATGACTAGGGAGACAGGCTTTCTTGATCTCTTAGACACCATGAAACTGGTAATAAATTCTAAAGAGAGAAGTAGAGGGAACACACAAGGTATCTGTGCATATATTGTACCTACATTGGAAGCACAAGGGCCTGAGTTCAATCCCCAGTACTGCTTAAAAAAAAAAAAAAAAAAAAGCTATCTGTGCATGGAGGTGTAAGTGCCTCTATCTAGTACAAAAACAAAGACTGTGGTTGATGTGTTTAATAAAGTACATGCGGGAGAACAATTATAATCTTTCATTCTTGTTCTCCCAATTTTAGGATAATTACTATGTGGCTTTTGTTAAACACAATAAGGCTTCCTTTATTTGTGTTTTTGATATATGATAAAAATTAAAGTTGACTCTTTAAAAAAAAAAAAAGACAGGTATTATTTCCAAGAATAAACTCTGTTCCCAGAACATCATATGGGGCAGCTCGGTGGGAGAGCATAAGCTTGTGATCCAAGGGACCCCCATCAGTACCAAAGGAAAAAAATAAATTTGAAAAAGGAGCATCCGGTGACTCAGTACTAAAAAAATAAAAACAAATAATATCAGTTTGTATCGTGTATAATTTTGAAGGTGTACAGTTCATGCCCACTTTTTACCACATTAAGATAATGGTTATATCCTATCATCTTGGGAGAAATGTTAGCATTCTGCAGCTAAGGGTTCAGTAATACACTAAGCTCTGCATGTATATTGTGCTTTATTTGATGAAGTCAGTCAACAATCCATGAGATAGGTACTGATATAATTCTCATTTTACATATAAAAATCTGGGGCTTTGAATGAAGTTAAAAACTTGATGAAGTTTGCACAAGGAAGTGGCTGAGTTAGAATTAAACCCAAGGCTATGCGCCAGGGATTTAGCCCAGTGGTTTGGCATCTGCCTGGCAAGAGAAGGGTCCGGTGTTCCATCCCCCATAACCACGTACCACAGTGCTGGGCGTGGTGACTCACACCTGTAATCCCAGCACTCAGGAGGCAGAGGCAGGAGGACTGCTGAGAGTTCAAGGCTTGTCTGGGCTACATAGTGAGCTCAGGGCCAGTCTGAACTACAAAGTGAGACCTTATCTCAAAAAATTATTAAAAAAAAAAAATTCAAGGCTAAGCCTGTGCTCAGAACCATTGTAAACATGTACATGGTCACATTTCCAATGTACTTTTGCAAAAGAAAAAAGAAAGATAAAAATGAGTATAAGGGATAATCTCTCTTCTAGGAAGTACTGTATTCAAAAGGAACACGAGGTAGGACTTCAGGCTTTATTCCACATTACTATTTGAAATCAAAACACTTCAATATGCTTAAACAACAACAACAAAACAAACAAAAAAAGTAGGAGGAAAAGCAAACATTTTCAGATTCACCCATCTGCGATATTTTAGCCGAGAACATGATTTGATATGCAGACAAGCACTTGGCATGCATGCCCCGCGGCTGCCCTGGAAGGTAGTCAGAATGCTTTCACACACTAATTTTGGTCTCTATTTATTGTAGGCATTGTGCTGAAATAATTGAAGAACTTTGTTCACTTCCAGCTAAATTTGAGTGGCATTCTGGAGCACGTTAACACGGGTCTGTAACTTTTTTTTTTTTTGCAAAGTAGAGGTAGGAACACGAGTTTGAATTCTCCTTTCAGAGCGCTGGCACGGGATAGGCCAGGGTGCCAGGCCCTGGCTGAGTCCCTCAGGTTCTATTTGAGGCCGCAGGGACCTCTCAGCTAAAAACAAAGTTCAGACTCTTCCCCCAGACTCCCGATCACTCTCTGACGGAGGATGGGAAGGAAAGGAAATCGGAACTCATGTGTTTTCAGGGGGCCGCTAGGCCCGCTCTCCTCGGATCCCAGTGACTGGGAAGCAGTTTGGGCACCACAGGGAGGAAATAGAGTTTGGAGAACTGTGGCTTCCCCGCAGCACCCCCTCCAGAGGGCTGCACGATCTTGTGGATTCAAACACAGATCTTTCGGTTGAGAACTGATTCCTCTTCCACAGCCTTCTCATGAAAAGAACTTAATCAACTTAGTGCAAAAATCAGAAAGAGGTGGAGCGTGATAGCCCACGCCTGCGTTCTGCGTGCTTTGGACAACTGACAAAGGAGAATGGCAAGTTCAAGTCCTGTCTGGGCGATTTAGCAATTTAATGAGATCCTGTTTCAAAATAAAACATACAAAAAAGATTGAAGATATAGCTCAGTGCAAAAGTTTAACCCTCAGAACAGAAAAAAAAAAAAATCAGAAATAATCCAAAGGAGGCAATTCATCTCAATTTTCATCTGTGCTGAGGGCCCAGAACATTGTCACAAACTAGGGACAGCAGCACTCTGCTGTAATCCCAGTATTCTGGGAGGTGAGAGGGTTGCCAGTTTGAGCCCGTCCTGGGCAGTTTAACAACTTAGGGAGACTCTATCTTAAAGACATAAACGGGGGCTGGGGATGTAGATCAGTGTGAGGTGTCTCAGTTCAATCCCCAGGATTGGAGAAAAAATCATGACTTATTGGGTTGGCTATTGCTTTGGTTTTATGGTCTTAGTGTCTATTTGACAGGAAGAAAGAGACAACAGAAGCATAGCATACGACCAGGGTTAGGGCTATTTTCACAAAGGAAACTAAAAATTATTTCACTGAAATAGCAAGGGTTAATAAACATTTATTTGCACAGTGGTTCATGCCTGTAATCCCAATACATAGGAGGCTGAGGCAGGAGGATCACTGGGAGTTCAAGGTCAGCCTGGGCTACAGAGTGAGATCAAGCCAGGTCTGAACTCAGTAGCAAGACTCAGAGTCCAAAAAACAAAAATGAAACCAAAATACATTTATGTGACATTATCATTTTGCCACAACTAATTTATCATAAAATTAATTAATGCCAAACAGGATGAACTTGTTGCAAAGAGGGAAGAGTAGACAGAGAGCTCGGAGAACACAAAGCATCCAAAAGGAATTTGTATTTTACGTGCCTATCCAAGTTCACATCTGTACTTCCACATCGATCTATCTACTTAGTGTTGTCTTGATTTACAAACTTCCTATCACATAAAAGTCATACGGCTTAATGCAGTCAGACCTGGAAAATCTTTTGATTTTGCTTTTTGGTCCGTTCTGATCATTTCCACGTTGCTCTCTGGATCCCAAGTGGGGAGGGACTCTATAAAGTCTCGTGTTAACAACCTCTCCTGGCCCGAGGTAATTATTATGTGAGGTAATGCCTTAGTGCTCCTTTATCTTTATCTTCTACCTTAGACAGTAAACTTTAATTCAAAATGTGGGCGACAGTGTCAGACAAGATTACAGAGAATTTAGACACTAAAGTTTACCACTGTGTAAACTGAGCCAGAGATAAATACTATGTATTATCCATAGTCTACTGGCCTTCGGTCCTGACATGAACCCAGGGCCTTTGCACTCAGCTATGTCCCCAGCACTTGTTTTATTCATTTATTTATTTATTTTTTTAATTTTCAAGATAGAGTCTCTCCAAGTTGTTTAATTGGCCAGGTTGGGGTTGAATTTGCAGCCTTCCTGTCTCAGCCTCTTAGAGTGCTGAGATTATAGGCATGTGTCACCAGACCTTGTTTATTTTGCAAATCTTAACCAAGACTAAGAAAAGAAACTAGATGTGGTGACCCATGCCTGTGATTCCAGCCCTTGGGAGGGTGAGGCAGGAGGATCTGTGAGTTTGAGGCTAACCTGGGCGATATAATGAGTTCAAAGCCAGCCAGAACTACATAGGGGGACTCTGTTTCAAAAGAAAAAAAAAAAAAAGGAATATGAAACATCATACTGTAACTAACAAGTGTGCGTGATTATTATGTATTACTTTTTAAGAATTTAAAAAGTCTTTATATAATTAAAAATGTGATCATTCTGATCCTATGAAATATAAACACTGGCTGCTCTTCTACACAAATCCTTGTCTCCAAATAAAAAGTTCTAGCAATTTTCTTTGCCCATCTTTCCCTGTGCATCTACTCACCTCTCTTTCACTTATGTAACTCAACAATGAGTGGTTGCAACATTTCATATATTGCTAAATTTGACTAAGTTTTCATTTATATGTTTGTGTTTCATCTGCCAACTAGATAAACTAAGAGACTTAAAAAGTGTTAAGCTTACAATTCTAATCTCCAAGCATGGCACAAAGTCCATATGTAGTAAATATTTGTGGCCACAAAAGTGACATATACATTGTTAAGTTGTCCTAGATTTGTCTCTCAATTCACCCCATGTTTACTTAACATTGACTGTGTGTCAGGAGAGATACAATGGCCTAAAATCTGAGCAACACTATTGGTTAAATTCTCATAACCTGGTATGATATTGAATATGGACATCAATCTATTAAGAAATAAAACACAGGCACAGTCACTCGTACCTTCCCAGCCTTAGGCAGGCTGAGGCAGGAGACTAGAGTTTGAATCCAGGCAGAGCTACAGTGAGTTCAAGACCAGTCTGGACTTCAGAGTGCGATCATGTCTCAAAACACCAAACTAGAGAAAAGGAACAAACCAAAACCAAATAAAAAACAAAACCAATCAAACAAAAAACCCTCCAGTGAGGAGGGGAACCAAGATGATGGGGTGCACACACCTGCTTTTGGCTCAGTGGATGCTTACAATTCGTGAGATAACTGCAGAGAAGGACGTTTGGTCCAGTTTACAATGCTCGGTGCACAAAGCTCTTCCAAAGGTGATTTCCTGCCTCTGACTTTCCACCAGTCTTTCTGCCTGCCTTTCCTACCTTTATTTTAATTCTGTTCGCTCTATAAAGATCAGGTTTACTTGTTTCCATTGCTGCTTCTCTTGAGCCTTTTTAAAATTGATATTAAGGTGCAGATTTAACACAAGCTGAGCAGAGCACAGTTGTTAGGCATTAGTTAGGCATACTGCAGAACAGCCCGGAAGGGGAATAAACACCGAATGCAGAAGTTCCTGGGTCAGGCCACTCCGGGGTCACTGGAATCTTGTCCTTCCAGACCTTCCCCTCCATAGTGAAGGGGGAGCTCTTTCCATTCTTATGCTCTGGTTTTTGGGATCCCATTTTAATACACCAACTTAGCTTTCTGTTTGTCCAGAAATAAATACTATGTACTTAAACTTAGTTTCAATCAACATTTCTTTTCTTTTCAGTACTGAGGATTGCACTTGGGTTCTTGTGCTTCCAAGGCAGACCCATATCAACCAGCCTCTTGACCCCCTCCCCATTTGGTTCTGGGAATTGAACCCGGGGCCTTTGTATTGAAACATCTGCAGACCACTTACGTTTTTTTGATATAGGGTCTCTCTAAGTTACTCAAACTGGACTCAAACTTGCAATCTGCCTGCCTCAGCCTCCCACAGTGCTGGGATTACAGGCATCCACCACCACACCCAGCTTCAACTAGGCTTGGTTGTTCATATTTAATATCTAATTTAACTTAATATAACAGCTTGGGAAGTATGGGTTATTATCCCCTTTTTATGGAGGACAACACTGGAAAACGTGCTATTGTGGTTTTTGCAATTTAAAGGATCTGAGAAGGCCTCAGGAAGTCCATCTGGACACAGTCTGGCATATATTGTATCATCAACCTTCTTTTTGCAGAGGAGGAAACTGCAGATCGGAGAAGAAATTTTCACAAAACCCCCGGAAGCTGTGATTCCCATTTCAGGTCTATGTGAGGTCCACACCCAAGCTCCTCTGTGCTCTGCTCACCACTGTCAGAGGCACCCAGCTCCTTAGTAGCACAGTTTCGAGTCAGTGGTGGGGGAAGGGGACTCGGAAGTAGATTAACAAGGAGATATCCAGAGATGCTGGGATTACATTGATTTAGTGATTCGCTCTAAAGTACTTCCAAGGGCTTGGAAATCTGGATGATTCATTATCTCTGAGGATTGGAGAGTTGAAGGAACTGCAGTAACAGTAAGCAATAGGTAATCTCTGTGAGCCTCTAACTGCAAAATATCGGATGTAGTGATCTCAGCCAGGAGAGACCATGGAATTCCTATATTTAAAGTGTATAACACTAAAGGACTGAGCATATTATCCTTTAAAGTTATTTACAATCACATGTGGATTACTATACTCCAAAACAAAACAAAACAAAAAAAACAAGCCAGGCATAGTAGTACTTTGAACTCAAAACATCTAGTAAAAGAGATGAGCTAAGAGCCATTGTAAAATTAAGATCTCGAAGGCTCTAAAACTCAGAATAATGTACCTGAATGTACAAGATTAAGATGTTGAGGGGCCGGGGAGTTAGCTCAGTGGTTCCGGCGCCTGTCTTGCAAGCGCAAGGACCCGTGTTTGATCCCCGGCAACCACATACCATACTGGGTGTGGAGACTCACCCCAGCAGCAACCAGCACCACACACCACAGTGCTGGGCGTGGTGGCTCACGCCTGTAATCCCAGCACTCGGGAGGCAGAGGCAGGAGGATTGCTGTGATGTGAGTTTGAGGCTGAGCTCAGGGCCAGCCTGAACCACAAAATCAGATGCACATGGATCAGAATTAACAAATATATATAACATCTCTTTTTGGAGAAAATGATAATGATCATTAGAATAAGAAAGTGAACACTTTTAAAGTTGAGACATTGAGGGGTTGGGGAGTTAGCTCAGTGGTTCCGGCGCCTGTCTTGCAAGCGCAAGGACCCGGGTTTGATCCCCGGTAACCACATACCATATTGGGTGTGGAGACTCATGCTCAGCAGCAATCAGTACCACATACCACAGTGCCGGGCGTGGTGGCTCACACCTGTAATCCCAGCACTCGGGAGGCAGAGGCAGGAGGATTGCTGTGATGTGAGTTTGAGGCTGAGCTCAGGGCCAGCCTGAACTACAAAGTGAAACCCTGTCTCAAAAAACCTAAAAAATAAAATAAAGTTGAGACATTGAAATGTGCTTCATTTGTTTGGGGTCCAGTAGTTAAATATGCTACATAGGAAGATGGTGAAGGAAGAAATACAATAAATGCTATAGTTAGGCAGAGAACAATTGCATATCGAGCTGGATCTAACTCCACCACTGATCAGAGAAACTTTAGACAAGGTACAATCTCTTTGTGTCTCATTTGCTGATCTTTAAACATGAGGACCAGGCACAGTGCCACATTCCTGTATTCCAGCTCTAGGGAGGGTGAGGCAGGACAATCCCTTGGCCCCAGGAGTTCAGTGTCAGCCTGGGCAACACAGTAAGACGCCATCAATTAATCAATTAACAAATAAATAGGCAAAATCCCATAGAAATAGAATAAAAATACTGTGAAGTTTAACTAATTTAATACTCTCCGAACAATGTCTATAAATAGTAACTATCTTTAATACCATTAGTATTAATAAACTTACATTTCAGTATCCTTTGAAATCACAGTGAAATATATGAACTTGGGCTGAGCTGTGGACTTAAGAAAAGGCCACAGGCTGAATGGGCCACCTCGACTGATGACTCAGACCCAGCAGCAGTTCAGGTTTCCGGACTGATTCAGTCCTTGGCTTCTCTTCTGAGGCTGACAAGAATGCCAATTAGTGCCAAGAGTGACGCGTTTTTGTAACGTGGGGTGCTGTCCTTTAGGAATGAGAATCCAGTCGCTTACATCTAGTATAGAACACCAAGAGTGATCAATCACGTTCACATTCAACCCGGGGACACACAGGTAAAATGCTTCAGATCTAGTTACCGTGCTCCCGAACCATCTGTTTCTGAATTCTAAATTCTCATCTCATCCACTGCCAAGGGGCTAAACATAGCTAAAGGATTTAAATTATAATTTGATCTGACAACCCAGGTATCAAAAAAGACTTGTCCAGCCAAATAAGTAGAGTGGTGACAGATATCCCAGCAGTATATCCACTCTATGATATGTGCTTTATGATCAAAAAAGCATAATTGAGGGTATGGGTGAATATCTCATTTCCCATCCAAACAAAGGATGTTAGCGTAAGCGTGGCTTGACACAAAATTATTGTTAAAGTTAAGTGACTTAGAGGGAGGAAATCTAGGAAAACAGAGCTATTTCAGGCTTCCCATGATCCTCAGTTGTCTAATAGACGAATGCTGCATGTATCGTATCGCACTATTCAGAATAAGACAAAGTAGATGTACACCTCAGGGCAGGGATGAACTGGGACAGATGTCAAATATAAAGAACAGAGATGGTTTAAGACCTATTGTTTAAATGTAGGAGTGTTAGCCTTGTATTTGAAAAATGTTTTATTGGTTGGCGTTTACCAGCTATTTTCATTAGAGTCCTGTCTTACCTATGAGGAAGCTGATGCACAGAAAGAATGATGACCTGATAGTTACATGAGAACCTGATCCTAGCAAAAATACCTGAATATTGGGCCGGGGAGTTAGCTCAGTGGTTCTGGCGTCTGTCTTGCAAGCGCAAGGACCTGGGTTCGATCCCTGGTAACCACATACAATACTGGGCGTGGAGACTCACACCCAGCAGCAACCAGTACCACATACCACAGTGCGGGGCGTGGTGGCTCATGCCTGTAATCCCAGCACTCGGGAGGCAGAGGCAGAAGGATTGCTGTGATGTGAGTTTGAGGCTGAGCTCAGGGCCAGCCTGAACTACAAAAGTGAGACCCTGTCTCAAAAAAAACCTAAAAAAAAAAAATACCTGAATATTAAGAGCTATGATTTGCATAGGTCATAGTTGAGCTTCAAGTTTTGGTGGACTGTGTCTATATCCATGGATGATATGATCTAGGAATTATTAGCCATATTAGTTGATTTGAATACATTATCATTTATACAACTTTGAACAAAAGTCATACAAAAAGATAGTGTCTTAACATAATTCTCCTCTATTTTGATTTTATGAATAAAGATCCTAATAAAAAATATATTTAAAATCTGACTCTCCAGCAACATACAAACACACACACACACACGCACACACACACACACACACACACACACACATCTCTTGATGTGAGGAATTTTTTCAACAATAAAATGTAGATCTCCATTCACAGTATTTTTAATCCATTGACTCAGAAAATATGAAGTGACAAAAAGAAATTGTAAATTTAATACTTCTTTCAATAAATTTATATTTAATTTACTGTCATACTATATAAGAATATATTATTTATTCTGTTTTCAGATAACCCTTGATGTACATGTGGATTCTGGACCCATTCCAGCCCCTTCATGGCTCTCCAGGGATGTTGCTCCCAAGTTAGAAATGACCAAAAGGAAAAAGTGGGTTGTAGACCCTCTCTAGGGGTTGTGCCACCTCAGCCAACCATTCTTCACTCACCTCTTTTTAAGTACTGCAGAATGAGAGAAATATTTGCTTTGCTTACTTCAAGATAAGTATAAAAATGGGATATGTAAAATGTCAAAGATGTAAATGTCATCTATAAAGTAAAATGAGACTGCAGGAAACAGAAAGTGCTCCTATGGTCTGGAAATTCAGCCAGAAAATCAAAATACAATGAATAATGTATGTGATTTGAGTGCCTTAAGAAAAAAAAAATCTAGGCTGAGCATCGTGGTGCATGGTTATAACCTCAGTATTCTGGGAGGTTGAGGCAGGAGGATTCCAAGTTTAAGCCTAATCCAGGCAAGTTAGTGACTTGGTAAAGTTGGTATCAAAATATTTTTAAAGGTTGGGAGGTTGGTGTGAGGGATGTAGCTCAGTGTGAAAGAGGCCCTGGGTTCAATCATTAGTACAAAAGGAAAAAAAAAAAGAGGAGGTAGAGGCAGGAAGATGATGAGCCGAAGGCCTGCCTGAGCACTTTAGTGAAAACTTGTCTCAAAATAAAAATTTGAAGAGGGCTGAAGATGTAGCTCAATAGTAGACAATTTAGCATCGTGGAAGCCCTGAGTTCAATGCCCGCAAAATGGGGGGAGATAAACATTCCAATGTATTTTTAAGGATCTTCATAAAGAACTGTTTGTACTAGCAAGAATTTGGGAAGAAAGTTATCTAAAAAACCAATTTCAAAACAGTATTTATAATATTTTTCAATATTAGTATATCTAGGTAGAATGCCTTTCTCTAGTCTGTGTCCACCCAGCAGCATTCTGACTATAATTAAAAAAATTTTTTGGGGGGCCGGGGAGTTAGCTCAGTGGTTCCGGCGCCTGTCTTGCAAGCGCAAGGGCCCGGGTTCGATTCCCCGGTAACCACATAACAATACTGGGTGTGGAGACCCACACCCAGCAGCAACGAGTACCACATACCACAGTGCCGGGCGTGGTGGCTCACGCCTGTAATCCCAGCACTTGGGAGGCAGAGGCAGGAGGATTGCTGTGATGTGAGTTTGAGGCTGAGCTCAGAGCCAGCCTGAACCACAAAGCGAGACCCTGTCTCAAA
>PVIR01005150.1:0-73955 GCA_004026965.1 Petromus typicus | reverse complement strand
ATAGGGGGTCACCAGGCTCCAACCTCGTCCTGTGGGCAGCAGGGCCAGCGCAGTTCGTTCCTATCGTCTGTGCAGTAAATGAGAAACACATGGCCACGAACCCAGACTGACCAACTCTGGGGACAGATGTCTCCGTCAGAGAATAAGGCTGAAAGCTGTTAACAACAACAGTGCCCTGATTCAGGTTAAGAACCTTGTGGCCTGCCCCCTCGGCTGCTCGGAGAACTCAAGGAATTCTGAGCCAGGATCTGCTGACAGAAGCCATCTCGCCCTACATCAAACTTCTTTTCCACTTGTCTTTGCAACTGTTTAAGAACTTGTGTTTCCAATCCCTCCGCCTTTAAAGGAAGCAGGCAAATGAGGAAATTAGATTCTACACCTCTGTCGTTCTGTCACTAAGACGTCTGCATTTTAATATGCTGGGACCCGAGGGAGGCCTAGCAGGGTGAGTGAGCAGGATTTCTGCACACAGGAAGGTTGTCTCAGGGCTTACCCAAAAGAGGAAAACAGGAACCACGGGGTGGGTGAGGGCAGCTGCACAGGCGAGCATTTGCTTTGCTCTTTCCTAAGGTAAAGAAAGTTAGGTATTTAATAGGAGAAAAGAAAAGGAGAGAGAAGCCAGAAGAGGAACACTAAAGATAATACTTAAATATGAAGCAGGCATGTTGGCACAGAATCCACCACTAAGGAGGCTAAGGCAGGAGGATTCCTGCGAGGTCAAGGCCAACCTGAACTGCATAGTGAGACCTTGCCTCAAAAATAAAAAATAAAAATATATATTAGGAACCAAAGAGAAAAATGAGCCAATTCTAGAAACAAAAATCAGAAGAAATAAAAATATAGCTGCATCATTTTCTCTGGATGACTGCCTCGGGAACGTAGCAGGAGTGGCTCTTCTTCGACAGTGTAACTGTGGAGGGACACACCGGCTCATTCTCCTGCCTCAGCTGGCATCACCTGGAGAACAAACGCGAGGCTTAGGTGCAGTGGATGGAGAACTATGTGCCCTAAATCACGGACCCAACAGCAGGACGGGCCGATTCCAGTCCTAAGCGTAACACAGGAGGAGCAGTAAGAGCGACAGTCAGGCGCCTGCGCGGCCAGTCTACGCGTCAAGCCCCAGTGGTGGGAGCCGACCGGGCCAGCAGCCAGAGCGTGCGGCCCTGGGAAAGCCACTGCGGCCACGGAAGGGTCACTGCGGCCCTGGGGTCTGCGGCCATTTCCCCGACGTGCCGCGCTGGGACGTGGAGTCCGCAGCAGGGGACACAGCTCGCTGGCAGGTGCAGCTGCGCGTCCCCCGCCAGGCGCAGCCTGCGGCTCCTCTGGTTGGTTTCTCCTGGATGCAGAATTAACAAGAGCTCATCGCAAAACATCTGACTGCTGCCATTGGAATTTCCCATTCCTATTTTGCAGAGAATGATTTTATTACAGTGTGATAAATAAAGCTATTTCTCGAACTGAATTCTCAGGTTGTGTGTGCGTGTGTGTGTGTGTGTGTGTGTGTGTGTGTGTGTGTGTGTGATACCAGGCGGCTCAGGGGTGGGAAGAGCTGTTCCATGTGACTCACACCATTCTCATCTCAGCACATGTGTTCAGGCATGAAGGGTGTGAGCACTGTGCTGTAGGTGTGACCAACTTTGTTTATGCCTTCTTAAGACTTCTCCTTCTGACATAAGCTTTCTGCAAGGAAAACTTTGAAGTCACATCCTACTCTGTGTGATAGAATGAATTCCAGATTGTAGGTATTTATAGTTATAAACACAGGAGAAAGGCATAGCATAAAATGAAAATGTACTTTTGGCTTTTGGCGGACGTTTGAATTTTGTCCTTGGGAGTCCTGTCGTCACAGATTTATTCAACTTGTGCTTATGGACTTGTTCCTTTCAGCTGCCATAGAAAAGAGGTGACACCCTAGAGGGCGAGAGTGAGACAGGTCGCGAAGGCAGGTGACCCTCGGCTCTCAGCCCCTGTGGGACTCAAGTCCAGAATGCTTCTAAAATAGCAATGGGGAAGCCGGTCAAGATGACGAATGGGTTTCACTTTGTGGTTGAATTTTTAAATTTTCTTGGGCCGCTGTAAAACTAGAAGAAAAAAGTCAGAACATGTATCTCTGCATGGTTTCTGTCACTTGGGCCTAGTTGATTGTGTCCATACACTTTTTTCTAGGTTTTAATGGTCACGATAGCTACATATTGTAGTATTGTTTTATTTTTATTATTATTTTTTTATGGTAGCGAGGATCAAACTCAGAACGTTGCACTTGCCAGGCAGGTCACCAAGGTCCATCCCCAGCCCCAGGATAGTCACATATTTTAAAACTAAATAACCTCACAGTGAAATTTAAACAAATTCTGATTCAAGAATAATGCTTTCAATAAGTCAAATAATTTTGGAAGTTGCAGTAAAATCGCCACCTTGATGTGATTTTCTTACTTGGCTGCTTTTGGATTTTTACAAAGAGGTTTGCAGTTCCCCTGTGATCTTGACTGTTCTTGAGTAAATTACATAAGACCTACACATGTTTCTGCTAATTTTTTTTTAAATAGAAAAGATAAGCACTAGAGAACATATTTACAGTCACATAACATGAAAGAACAAGAGTTAAAATGAGACAAGCGTTGGTGTTCAAACCGATGAATGCGAAAGGGGCCGTACCAGGAAACAGACCACAAAGAAGGAAAAGCAAATGTTTGAAAAATGATAAAGAAGCGACAGGGCACAGGCCGCGCGCTTTGGTTTTCTGACAGTCACAAGGACGAAGCCCGTGGTGCAGCCCACGGACCCTGGAGCCACCAGACCCGCCCAACACCCACTCGGTCCCCGCTCTCACTTCGGCCTCTGTCTCCCCACTGTCAGCTGGGGAAACCAGAGCCGCTTCCTGGGGAGACGAGGGAGGATGGAAACGAAACACCACAGGGCTCGCGGACACGCTCCTGTTCCTAAGTTACTGCCGCTGGTGCCCCTGAAAACGCAAAATGCGACGTAGTACTGGAACACTGTACTAATGAAATGCCGAGGGGCTTTAACATGCTTCAGTTTTTATAAAAGTGGGAGTGGGTCCAGCAACTCAGTGATTTAATTATCTTAATGAAGACTTCGGATTCTGACAGGTTCTGATATCCTATCTCAGTCTATGGGAAGAACACACAGCACACACATTCACAGACACACAGACACATACACACACATACACACACACACACACACATCCCGGTGTCTTCATGACCCAACACCTCACACCATGTGATGAATGCATGTAAATTCACACCTGCGGATGTGTCCACTGTGTATGTGTCGTGAATAAAAAAAGAGTGAAAATCTAAACAATTGAAAACTCAATGTTTAGTAAAGGCAATGTTTAAAGTCTGTTTTGTCTAGTAAATTGTATATCTGATCTTGAAAACTCTAGCATAAGCTTCTTTATGTGGAAATTAAGAAGTTTATGTCAGGTACAGTGCTCCTCGGCTCAGGAAGACCGTTCTCACCATGTCTTCTATGAACCGAACTGAACAAGAATCAAGCCAGTTTCCCAGGAAAGTCAGCACTGAACCACTGAATCTGATTCTGTTATCGTCTAACTCAGTTTGGGACCAGAACTGAAGTAATCAACTCCATGAACCACGGTACCACTGTATTCTTCTGGCGGTATATTAATTATTTAAAAAATTTGATAATGCCCACAAAATTCCTTGGTGGCAAGTTTATCTTAAATTTAGTTAACTATTTTATTTGTAAATACACTGAGATTTTTCCAGTCAGCAGATAAAATAACTGAATGACTTAACTATATTCTTTATAATTTTTATGTAAGTATTTTGATATTATAGAATCAGTCATCACCAATTTTGGTTATAAGATTCTTCAGATATTCTTCTAGTTCCTTTAAGACCTTTATAATTAATATTAGAAATAAACAAATCTACCTTTTAACTAGG
The DNA here is from genome assembly GCA_004026965.1 of Petromus typicus. Classification (NCBI taxonomy): domain Eukaryota; kingdom Metazoa; phylum Chordata; class Mammalia; order Rodentia; family Petromuridae; genus Petromus; species Petromus typicus. Next base: position 70,020 of record PVIR01005150.1, on the reverse strand, counting down.
AAAATGGTTTTTCAAGTTGATGCATTATATACAAAAAACAAAACAACCATTTAATAATGGTACCCGATATCAAATAATGCATTTATATCAATAGCATCTACCTCTACATAATTTTAGTATCTTGTAGAATTCTTGAAAATGTGTTCTGAATAAATGATTTCCAATAAATTTGACCTACCAAGCCTCAGCCTGATCATGAGTTTTTAGTCTTGGATAAAACCAAGAACCAAATACATAAGAGCTAGCCATCCCAATGCTGTCCAGAGTGAGAATTTTTCTATGGTAGTTATTAATTCCTCTACAATGAAAAAAGATTTAAATTTCAGTTTTCTAATATACTGTCAGAAGCCTTTAAGCAAATTATTATTTTTTTCCAGCTCAACTTTATTATTAAGTTACATGGTCTTTTAGGCAGTGCATCTGGATTTTTAAACTTAATTATTTGTTCTAAATTTGCTTTTCATAATTGAGCAGACAAAAAAAAGCAAGCTCTATTTTTATGCATTTCATTATTTCTTATATGTGTGCTAATACTCAAAGAAATGGTTACGAATGGAACAGTTTTTGCTAAAATTTTGCTGAAAGTGTAGGTGTTGGGTTAAGAAGACATCACAGCCTCTCGTGGTAGCTGGAACCTGTCACCCAGCGCTCTGGGAGGCTGAGGCAGGAAGCTCACAGAGTTCAGACACAGCCTGGGTAACTTTGAGGCTTCATGAGACCCTGTTTTAAAAGAAGAAAAAAATGAAAAGAAAGAAATGAGACAGTGAGAGGAAGCTCCTATAAATGATGGGAAAGTTCATGGCATAGATTTTGGTGACAGTTTCACAGTTTCTGTCTCCTAACTCATGTGCTGTGATAGAGGTTAAACATGAACAGCATTTTGTGTGTCAATCATACTTTAATAAAATAGTTCAAAAAGTTAGATTTTTTTTCAAGGACTCTAATTTCTATTTTCATAAATATTATTATCTTAATATCTTATTGTACATTTTTAAAAAGTCTGTCTCTCAAAATAAAATAATTAGAACAGTGAAACATTTCCCCTGTGTCTAGGATGTTGAGTTCTGGAGAGGTATGAACCAGCAGGCAAAGGGACACAGCACTGATGGTGACTCTTCTATGTCCTCTGCAGCATGCATGTTCCTACCATTTTTAATGCTCAATCACACTCATGTGTCTGTTACTGGGGGTGATGAATCAATTAATCCGTGGTTCGCAGGCTGCCCGGTTCTGACAACTCAGCAGGCAGCATCCACCACCATTGTACTTGGTCATGGTGTAGGTGTCACTCCTACCCTGTGAATCCACTTTCCAGTCCCTGGGACACAGTGGCTGACGCCCCAGCTCAGAGGAGGAGAGATGTGATTGGTCTCACGGTTTCAGACGATGCAGTCTGTGGCGGGCCGCTCCCAGGCAGGAAGGTGATTGTGAAAGGGTGTGATGGAGCAGGCTGCTTAGACCTGGGTGGTGGGAAGCAGAGCATGGGAGCAGCACCAGAGAGCAAGGGCCAGGGCCAGTGTTAGTGCACCAGTCCATCTCCACTCCCACCCAGACACGCCCGGAAGTGTGCTTCACTGACGTCATGAAGTTGGCACAGTTTAGGTCCACAGTCGCACCCAGCGACCCTGTGCGGATGAGTGATGCTCCTTCTCCATCTTCCTGCTCCGGCCTGATGTGCTTGTGCAAGTTCTGGTCCATAAACCTGTACCTAGTCACCTGTTGTGGATTGTTATAGATTATAGATTGCTATAGATTGTTTTCACCTGCACTTTTTGACTGTAAGAGGAAGAAACACACCTCAATCTGAATTTAAGCAAAAAGAGAGAAAATTATTGATTCATGTGAGTCGCTGTGCATCTAGAGATGTGGCACTCCTGGGTGCGTTGAGGCTCTGGTGATGCTGGGAGGCTCTGGCTGCATTTCGCAGACCCTCTGTATCTGACCTCAGTTTCCTGAGAGGTGATTTGGTCATGGAGACCTTGTGCTCATGAATAAATTGACCCGCTGATGCTCGTAGTTGGTGGGCTGTTGGGAGGTGGGGCTCAGTCAGGGTCCACGGTGTCTGCTTTCGGAAGGCCCATCTCTCCCTGGACCTCTCCCTGATGCTCTCCCCCCTCATCACCACCAAGCCTGCTGGCCAGGATGTTTCTGCCCTGTCTGACACTATGAGCCAAATTACACCTCTCTTCCTTTGAGTTGTGAGTGTCTAGCATTTGTCCAACGCAGGAAAACTGATTGAGAGAGCCTTGCTGCTGCCTGTGTCTACAAGTTCAAGCTGTGTTGGAGCCCAGACTCTCTCTCTCTTTTTTTTTTTTTGAGACAGGGTCTTGCTTTGTGGTTCAGGCTGGCCCCGAGCTCAGCCTCCAACTCACATCACAATCCTCCTGCCTCTGCCTCCCGAGTGCTGGGATGACAGGCATGAGCCACCACGCCCGGCACTGTGGTATGTGGTACTGGTTGCTGCTGGGCGTGAGTCTCCACCCCCAGTATGGTATGTGGTTGCCAGGGAATCGAACCTGGGCCCTTGCACTTGCAAGACAGGTGCCAGAACCACTGAGCTAAATCCCCGGCCCCCAGACTCCCTCTTTTGGCTCTGCTGGTGACTGCCTGGCGGGACATGTGGGAGCAGTCCGGCCAGCGGCAGCTGGGGCTTTGTGCCTCCCACAGTAAACATGGGGCTAGGAAAGAGGCCATTGCTTCCACCAATAGTTCCAGCAAACAATTTCTGGGACAGTTTGGTTCATATTGCTCTTGTGACTACACTGCTGGGGACCAGCTTGAAACTGTGCTAAGCAGGTTTTAATATATTATTGAATTGGTTTATAGTTGGTTATTGGTTAAATTGTGAGTCTACCCTAGGCCCGGGAGACTTTCCAAACACAGAAGAATTCCCTTTGTCGACAGTTCCATCAGAGGTCTCGATGATCAATGATATGTCTTTGAAGGCAGGATGGCACTGCAGCTGGGCACTGATGACTCCGTGCTGCCATTCCGTGGATGAAGCAGTTTAGACTCAAGCTTTCTTTGTAATGAACATAATTACATATTGTCTTCAACGTTTAGAAAAATTGCTGATAGAAAACACTAAGTGGAAAATATGACTACAAAATAATGATTTTATTAAATGAAATCAAGAAAGATATGTTTCATGGAATAAATGTTTAACAGTTCATAGATTGTGACTATCTTTACTGTTCATCCATATGTACATTAAGAGTCCACTGGTAATACAGCTGGACATGTGCAATAACACATCACCATCTGTCTTGGGTGTTTTGCTGGTCTTCAGTTTTGGGGGACCGCAGTGGCTCATGTCCTTGGCTTGGCAGTGAGCTGAGAACCAGACCCTGGTGGGGAGACGGCTGACAGAGAATGGTGGCCCCCTCCAGCTCTTGTCTGTACCGTGGTGGTGACAAAGGCAGAACAGGCTGAGAAGGCAAGGAGCTGTTCACCTGAGGTCCTGTGAGAGTTTAATGTGCCAATGAGTTCAGTGTCAGAGGGTCGAGTCGGGAGGAGAGAAATCGAAAGTGAGGAACTAGGTTAATGAGCGAGAGAAGAAGGAAACAGAAGGGCTGGTTTTATCCCCAAAGAAAAGATAGATTTGGGGCCTTTTCCTGTTCCAGACTGCTTGAGTTACCCTAGTTTTTTTCCCTTAACATTCACAGATGACACCTTTTAAAAGAGTTTAAATCTCCGTGTGAAAATTTAGATGTGTAATAAATTCATACATATTTTGAATTTTTCCTGCAATCTCTCTAGCCTAAAAGGCATGAAACTAGTGTTAGTGAATTTTACCTAGTGTAGATGAATTCTGAGGTTTTATTCTTAACCCCTCATCATTTCTTCACCTAGAAAGTGAATTTAATGGTGTCCCTAAGCTCCCGATGGTTGTGAGAATGAAATGTGTGACTTATGTAAGCCACAGAGTGGCACCTGGCCGGAAGAAAGCCCTCTGCAGATGTTGCTGCTGTTGTCTTTCCCTCTGCCCTCATTCTCCGTCGTGTCCTCGGGAGGACGTCTGATGTGGCGAATCTGCCCGTTTGTTCTGGATATGGCAGGCATCCGTGCTGAGAGACAACCTTCCTTTCAGGTTTCCACACTCATCCTCCACTTCCTGTCCACGAGGCCTTCCTGCCTCCTTCCGCCCTTCATCATTTCACACTTCTCTCAGCACATGAGTGACACGTCAGTGTGTTTTCTCGGGGAAATTCTACATGGGCCACGTCTACTTTCACAATGCAAATGGCCACACCTGAGCTCCCACTCAGTGGGCTGTGGGGTCATTAGAGGTTGTGACAAAGCTCATGATCATTCATTGATGGGCAGCAGAGGCACAAACTCTTCGTCTCTAGGTCCTGCCCAATTTACAAAAGTTTTCCATTTTGTGCTTCCATACTGGACCTGGCTGGGGGAAGAAGGCACTGAGACTTTTCAAGAGGTCAACACCTTCCAAGCTCTCTGCCTTCCCAGCCCAGCCACCTTCCTGCATCCCTCTGCTGTGGCCCAGAGAACTTTATTTGCTGTGGATTTCATAAATCTGAACTGAAACTGCACTTCTACCAGCAGGCGATCTCCTCACTACTTTCCTTTATGTCCCCAAGTCCTCACACCCCAAGGCTTTGACTCCTATAGCTGGCCATCAACCATCCATCCCTTCTCTCTACCCTCATCCCTACTCTCACTTTTCTCTGGTAATTTAAAAGAAAAGCCAAAGAGAACACAGGAAGGAAAGGTCAATGACATATATTTCAAAATGTTATGTTGTTAGCAACTCTGCTTCCTGGAAAAGAGAACTCTTTTCTCATTTATGTCCTCAGCCCCACCATAGTCTCCCTCCCAGGGCTGAGAACCAGTTTCTGAGCAGAATCAGTTGCACAAGAACAGCCACTGCCTCAGGCATGCGCGCAGCCTCCTGCACCTGATCCAGCTGGAGCCCACACGGGTTTGCTCCGGCACCCCCAGGCTGGAAGGGGGCCCTCCCTCCAGGTGCTCCCCGGAGCCACCCCCCAGGTGGCAGTCATGACACGGGCTCTCTGAGCCCTCCTCCCAGAGCACCGCCTGAGTGGACATCTTGCCCAGGGCAGAAGAGCCAGCTTTCCTGTTTATCTAACCTGGGACACTTTGGAAAATGAAAAGGCACAATGGGGCACTGTAGTTCATCCTTGGAAAGCAAGCCTCATGGCACAACGTCCCCGGGTCAGCCCGATGGACTGCCTCCTGTGATGAAGGCCAGACTTCCACCTGCCTTCAGCTGACCAGTCTGGGAGACATGTTAGCCTGAGAGGATAGAGGCGCCTTGGAGTTGCTAAGTCCTCTAAGTCTATACGCTTTTAGTTGTGTTTTTAAAAGAGTCCAGCTACAAATAAAACTCTTCTATAAAAGCAAAGCAAGAGAAAGATGCTTAGTGCAGAATCAATGTTCAGCAACCATCTAAAAATAGCCTCGGTGGGACTGCTTGGTTCTCTTAAGTTCTTTTTCAAAATTCAGAACTTAAAGAATGGTCTCTGCATGTAATTTTCACCCTTCTGAAGTACTTCCTGCTGACTTATGGAATTACGGGGCTCAGCAGCTCATAGGGTTCAAGTTCCTCCTTATGCAGCAAAGCTCTCAGCAGCTTGCTGGCCGCGTGTCCCCTCTGTCCACCGTTAACTTGAGATGGCTGTTGATGCTGGAGTCCGCCTTGTGCTGCAGCCCGCCCTCTTCCCTCCCGCCTTTCAAGACAACCCACGTGTTTGTTGCTGACAGGCCAGTAATACCAATGTTCCATACTACTCAGCTGTGCAAGAAAATTAATTTTCTAAATCTGAACTTAGTTGTAAATAAGAAATTCACAATCTCCATCAACTCTAGAAAAATCTCAGTTCATTTAAGATTGTCTTTAGCCCATGAATGTGTCATATCTCATGTGAAAATCAGACAACTATTCCCTTTTCTTCACCAAACTCACTGCTTCCGCGTTTCTGTGTTTACATGCTGACTTCTATCTGCACCAAAAAGTAATGAGATGAAACATAATTTCCATGATGAAAAAACATTGCTAAACAGGGTAAAGATATGTTAACACACTGTACTTTGTTCTCTTTCTTTATTCTGCGTTTCTCTCTACTGCATGATGCTCATTAGCATATTAACATGCGGCCATGTTACCCACCTCCAGGCAGCCACCCAAGCCCTGTGTCAACCTCTGGGTCCTTCTTTATGTTACAGCTCTCAAAGTCCCTGTCAGCGTTCGTGCTGTCAGCTTTCTTCCTTAAACCTTCCCTCCCCGCCTGGGAAGTCCCTGTAATCAAGGCACCCGCGCTACTCCACCGGAAATTACTCCACCCGTGTTACACCACCTGAAGTCTGACTGGCTTATTCTTCCCCACCTTTGCCTCTCATCGGACGGCCAGCCACTCCTGAAGCAACGCTGCCTTTGTTTCCCATATGATGCTGTTGTTGTTTTGTCCGATCTCTGGCCTCTTTCATTCCTTCCATTTTCTTGTTTGGAATCCTCTACTCTTTCTCATCTATTAATTCTGGACAATTTTGGAGGCTTCATCTTTAAATCATTTCTTCAGTACTGTCTGCATTCACTCATTGGAAACCAGACGATGGACGATCTAAGTCAGCCCCATGGCTTCTGATGCTTTGAAGCGCATACAATAATCATCTAACTCTCTTATGAACTTCAGACTTCTATGCTTATAAGTCATTATTTCAATAAATCTTCTGAGTATAATAGACATCTCAAACTTATCTCCAAAAGAAAAATACTGACTTTTACATCCCAACTGAGTTTCCCTTACTTAATTTCTTTAGTACACTAAGTCGAATGGCAGTGTAATTGGTTGCTCCAGCCAAAATTCTTATACATTCTCTCCCAAGGGATAGGCGTTAGTCACACTGAGGCTGAGAGCCAACTCCAGGGAAGACAGACAGGAGTAGATATGAGAATACCAACATAACAACCTCACATGTAGTGTTCAAATTTACAGTGGACATTTGAATTTTAAAAATTTCTTATAGCAAAGACACGGTTCCATCAAGTTCCCTCAAAATACTCTGCCTCATTTCGAGCACACTTTTTGTTCTTGCCACTTTCTGGAGCAGCCCTGGAAGTCCTCTTCTGTGACTGTCTTTATATGGTGTGATGAAATATGGTGATAACTGGTGCCAGTGTCATCCAGCAGGAAGGCAGCGTGTCCTCATCCACCTCGTTCACTGGCTCTGACAGTGTGAGACCTCTGGCTCTTCCCCAAAGTCAAAATGCCATGAAAGGGAAATGTGTTGAGTTAATTCAGAACATCAAGGCAGCCACAAAAGACTTAAAATGCTGAGACAGGAGGACGCCAGACCTGCTTTAGAGGGAGGCAAGAATAGTGGGGTAAAGCGCTGTGGGAGCAAAGGGGATGAGTTTGAGAGGGATTAAGGAAAATGTGTTTTTTTCCTACAATGGATTTTTAAAATATTTAAACCTTTATAATATTTATATTTTAAATTTATATTTTATAAATTTTTATAAATATTTTTATAAATATTTTTATAAATATTTTACCTTTATATTTTCTGATCACACTAGTTACATTCCTTTCTGGTCCCCAGGTCCTGGGTCTTTCAGCTCACCACCCACCTTAGATATTAAATACAATGTCACAAGCAGGAGGAGGAAGAGGGAAGTCTGTGTTTATTGAAACGCTAAGTCACTTAATCACCAACTGTGCTGGGCTGTGGAACACTGACTAAATAGAAATAGGAAGACTGATTAATCAGAAGTAGGAAGATACTTTTCAGAGGAAGAAGTAAGAGCAGCTAAGAAGCATATGAAGAAATGCTCAATATCATTAGTCATTAGAGAGATGCAGATGAAAACAACACTGAGATTTCAGTCATTCTACAAAGAATGGCTGCCATGTCAGAATCAGCCAGCAACAAATGTTGGTGAGGCTTCGGAGAAGAAGGGACTCTTCTGCACTGTTGGTGGGACTGTAGACTCATACAACCCCTGTGTAGATCAGTTTGGAGATTCCTCAAAAAGCTAGGATTGGAGGTCCCATTTGACCCGGCCATTGCTCTGCTAGGTATATACACACAGAATTAAAAGACTCATATCACAGTGACATATGTGCACCCATGTTTATAGCAGCTCAGTTTATGATTGGTACATCTTGGAAACAACCCAAATGTCCATCAACTAGAGACTGGATAAAAAAGCTGTGGTTCTTCTACAGAATGCAGTATTACTCTGCCATAAAAAATGATAAATTTGAATCATTTCTACTTAAATGGACATACCTTGAGGATATCCTCATAAGTGAAATAAATAGGTCACAGATAGGTAAATATCACATCTTTTCTGTGGTATGAGAAAATAAAGATTAAATGAATTCTAGAACTTTATGTTATATATTGTGAAATAGAAAATACTCAAAGTGAAATAGGGTGAAGAGGGGAAAATAATGAGATTATAACAGAAAAGAAAGGAAACAAATTTTATGTATATGGGGGGTGGTAGGGTGGGTAGGGCTATGGGGAAAATGAGAATTAAATTTTGTCTTATACTGGTACAAATTCTCATTGTTGAGTGCAATCATGATGTGTATATGTACTGTACCAATAAAGATTTCAAAAAAAATTGTAACTAAAAAAAAAAGAAGTAGGAGATGAGTTAGTAATTAAGTTCAGTTACAGCAACATAAGAAATATATTATGAAATACTATATTATGAACATATAAGAAATATATGTTATACATATAGGTCTGGCTGAAAACTCGCACCTTGTATCACTCAGTTTCCTCTCCTCACGTGGTGTGAGTTTTCACTCATGATCGTGGGGGAGGCTGGTGTTTATGAATTCCAGTGAGTCTGCAAATGACTTAATGAGGTAACTTTGGAAAGTACTAGTACTGCCATTAAGATTTAGTATTATGTAAGGTGAGACGCTCTCTTGCCTGCAGTGCTGGAACACCTGACACACAGAGGTTACAGGAGAAAGGCTCCTGCGGATACATGGGTCAGTCTGTGGTAAGCTGCATGACATGGCGGAAGGGTGTGGAGGAGAGCCGCTCAACTCAGCATGCAACAGGCAGACAGAAAAGGGACCAGGGCCAGACATGGCCTGAAGTCATTCCCTAGAGTCACCCACAGGTGTCCTTCACTCATCTCCTCAGCTTCTGTCATGCCAGTCAAGCTGGCAGTCAAAACTGATCATGATGGAAATGACTACACATTTTGTGTGGACTGTGGTTTGTCCTTGGGCAGAGGCTATGTCAGACAGTCACTAGTGATGAACTGTAGTAGATATGGTGAGTGATATTAAGGGCTAATCTCACCTTTCATCCCATTTCAATTAAGTGAATTCAGTAATGTTCTAGTTTTACCTAAGTTAAATACTATCAGATAAGAAGACTGAAAAGGGCTATTTATATGGGTTGTAAAATAATGCTAATAACATATGTACAGAGTGATGATAAAGAACTCGGTGTTGATAGTATTCTTTTAGTGCACATCTTTGCCAGCCACGTTGTGAGTGACAGATTTTAACTATAACATCTAAGGAAGTTCACAACGCAAGGTGCAATGTGAGTTACAGAGCACCCATTGTGACTGAAGCGGACTTGCTAAGTGAAACAGTATACAACAGACTATCTATAACTGGCAAGACAGTGTATGAAAATGCCATTTATTTAATCTTCATCTTGTTTTCTTTAATTTATGTTTTATATGTTTTATAGCATCCATACAATTGTATGCACATAAATTGTGAACAAACGTGTACGTCTTATATTAATCATATTAAGCCCAGGATGTATTTAGGGAACACTGCTCAGTAAGACAGCAGTTGGGCTGTTTTCTATCCTTTAGTTTCTACAGCTGCAGGATCAAACCCAGGCTCATAGGTGGGCCAGGATGTACCCCGAGCTCATCCGGTCTCTGCTTCCACATCTTCCCGTGAGAAGCAGCACAGCTACCAGGGCTTCGAGAAGTTGTTTCAAGAGCAAAGTCCTGCAGGACCTGCTATGCTTCGGCTTCCTGCGGAGCTGTGGTGGTGGTGGGGCCCACGCGTACTCCCCAGACGCAGGCCGCGCCCTCCCCCTCATTAACCTCAGACGCATTCTTTCTAGAGTGCGACTGCGCAGCGCAGAGGCTCCTCCTGGGCATTCCGCAGCAGGAAGAGATCTGGCAGCAGCTCCGCCTCGCCTGGCTCTCAGACCCCCCAACTCAGACCCCTGCCGCCAACTATGCAAATCAGATTACTGGAAGAGGCGAGTGACTGCTCTCACTAAACACATGTAAAGCAGTTCTGGAGGTTTGGGGCTTACAAACCAACTTCTAATGAACGGTTGTTTCTCTTCCTCTTTTTCTTCCTGTTTTTCTTATTTCTATGAGTTAAATCAGTGGCACAGGTTGTCACAAGCCTCTGATATTTCTCAGGGTCAAGGAGAGAAGGTGGAATAGGGAACAGCTGATGTCTGTTGGGTTCTTGCTGTGACATTCTCCCGGGCACTGCGTTTGCAGGGACTCGGTCACTCTTTAAAGTGACTGTTTGTGACAAGTAGGCCGCTTTTCTAGAGACGCGGTGGTGCGAGTGCTGTGTGGAGGCACGTGGCGCCCACCGTCCCGGCAGCTTGGGAGGCTGAGGTAAGAAGACTGGGATCTGAGGCTGGACTGGTGAAGAATTCTTCTCAAAGGAAGAATTAACAGTCGGAGATGCAGTATCGTGGCAGAGCAGTTGCCTAGAGCTTGAGGTGCTGAGTTCAGTCATCATCCCTAGTTTCAGTCCCGTGACAGGGCAAGAGCAGTTGTTAGGGTGGACAGAAAGTAACTGCTCAGTTAATGGTTTATACAATAAACACCTCAAGAGGCCCTCAGCTGCTGGCAGTTTGGTCAAAGAGACCTTGCTCTGAATCTCTACAGTATAATACTACCCTAGACTCTTTCTAGTCTCAGGAAATCTTATTATAAAGCCACTTACATATTTTGTGGATTTGGCTTGACAAGACTTGAAGCTTTTCCTGTGTAGTTTCCTAGCAAACCATAGAACAATGAAGCCATCAAGTCACCTGTGCACAAACCGCCGGAGGACAGCTTCAGAGATTTGCCTGGCCTTCGGTACTGTCTGACACTAGGTACATCCCAGTCAGAATGCGTCATTTATTCCAACTCATAATTTCACCCTTGTTTGCTGCCTCTCAGCTGCGCGCTGGTCAGCAAGTCCCAGATCATGTCGCTGTGCAGTCTGAGGTCTCCCCACAGCCCAGGCCAGTCCCTCACACTAGTGCTGGGTTTCCATAACACAGTTGATCAACAGCCCCTAAAGCATTCAGTGTGATGGCTCTGACAAATCTAGACAAAGCTATCTCAGAATCCAGGTTGGGAATATTTTCATAACCCCAGGAAATACCCCCTTTCACATCCTTTTCATGAAATCACATCCTTTTCAAATACCTGAGTATTTGCCATCCTATCGTTTAGAGATGTTCTTTGTCTCTGGAGAGGTTCATTGTTCTGAAGCCCAGCTTGTCTCAGGATCACGACCACTGTACCTTTCTGACCATCAGAATTTGCATGATATGTTTTCTGCTCTTCAACTTTCAAGAAATGTTCCTCTCGACAACACACACTTGGGACTCATGTGAACTTTAACCTAAGTTCTTAGTCTTTGCCTGCTCTTTACTCCACCCACTTGATCTTTGTTACTTCTTTTGGATTAACTGAAGGTTTTAGCATTTTGTTCTACAGCTACATTTGATCAATTGACTATATTTTATTTCGTTTTTACTCTAAAAATAAAAATGAAGAAGGCCTTATATTCATTGGTCATTTGGTCAGTTGAGCAATCAGTTTGTGTACGTGGCTCTTTTGTGGAAATAGCAGATCTTTTCTAACATACACTGAACTGATTGAATGGATACTATTCTGGGCTAAAGGTAGCTTTGCTTTACCTGAAATTTAGTTCAAACATAGCTGTTGAGTTCTGCCTTCCTTTTAAAAGATTAAAGATATTTTCTATTTGACTCTATTACCTCGGTAGAACTGTTTTGTTTGCCTAGAGTTAGAAGCATGAAGGATCTGAGGATTGCTCCATGAAAGGTTAGGCAATATTTTCCTAGAAGGGCACTGTTGGCTTACACACAGGTCGAAGTTCTCTTAATGTGTCCAGTAGGATTTCCACAAAATTAAATCTGAAAGTTGGCTCAATACTGTAGAAACACCTAGAATTTTAGGACTTTGAAGAAAGGAAAAGCCAAGAGATGATCAGAGGACCGGCATCGCTTCCCAACTGTGAGGCACAGCCATGGTGGTTGTCCATCCTATCTAAGGATGAACTTTCTGCCCCGAACCTGGCTAGAGTCTTTTGAAGTCAAAACAAGAGAACTTCTCATAAGAGGATTTTAATGTAAGGCAGTCAGAGATTATTATACTAGTTAATCTAAGCTCTGGCTTTCAACAGATTTAAGATTAAAAATGTTAGTCTTTGGGTTGTGGAGTTTTGCTTCAATTTGTTTTTGTTGTCATTATTTTCACAACTCAAAGCTCTCTTGAAGAGAATAAAGTCTGAGAACATTGACTTACATGTGGTGAATAAATGTGTTACTGAAAGAATTATCAAGCTTTTGAATAAATGGAGTCACGATTCATGCTAGTTAAACTGTTTTTATATTATCTATATAAACAACACAGTGTTTCCTGGAAATAAATGTGTAAATTTTAACTCTGTCATGATCTCCTAAAGTTTTGAAAAGATCTTCAAAGGTCATCTTGAACCAAGGTATCATTCCAGTGTTTACGCCCAACCTGTTCTTTGGTAAAAGCTGCATGCTTTCACTTGATGCATTCACAACAGCCACTGTTCTGAGCAAGGTTTCTCTCACACTGAGCACACGCTTCCTGCCAGACCCCAAGATCCTTCCCTTTGGGAAGGATGTATGTGGGTGTATCTTTCCTGTGAGGTGAATGAAAATCATTGCCTGAAAGTCTTTGCCACTAGTCAGATTTGGGACTCGATCCTGAGGATTTTGAAACACAACTTGATTGTAAAGCTAGTTTATCTCAAAGGCTGCCAAGTAATGGAATTTTAATAAATTTCAAGAGATACAACTGAGGACCAAGCTGGCTAATCAAGTCCACTGGGGGATGTAGTGTCTTCTTGCAGGGACGTGTTACATGTTAAACATTGTAAAGAGAGGGTCAATCAACTGATCTTCAAGGATCATAGACTAATCTTTGAAGTCTTTTTTATATTCACATATAATAAAAAATGAGTTGCAGTGCCCTCAAAACCTCCACAATATTGCTCTATGTTCATGAACGTCCCCCACTGAGCTAGAGGGTTGGGGAGTTAGCACAGTGATGTCGCTATCTGCCTTGCAAACACTGAGGCTCGAGTCCGATCTCTGCTAACACCCAAAAAACAATAAAACAGAACAAAACACACTACGCGAGGGGAGACTGTGGCTGCTCTAATAATTTTTATAAAGTTTTAGGCATTTGTCTCTTTTATACATTTTTCATTTTTATACAGTTTTATTGGTTTGAATTATATTGGTGCAAAATTTTTTTTTTTTTTTTTTTTTTTAGGTTTTTAGAGACAGGGTCTCGCTTTTGTAGTTCAGGCTGGCCCTGAGCTCAGCCTCCAACTCACATCACAGCAATCCTCCTGCCTCTGCCTCCCGAGTGCTGGGATTACAGGTGTGAGCCACCATGCCCGGCACTGTGGTATGTGGTACTGGTTGCTGCTGAGTGTGAGTCTGCACGCCCAGTATGGTATGTGGTTACCGAGGATTGAACCTGGGTCCTTGCGCTTGCAAGACAGGAGCCGGAACCACTGAGCTAAATCCCCGGCCCTATTTGAGCTTTTTGAGCTCTTCTTTTTTTCTCTGATGCCTAGTATTGTTGCCACTCATGAGGCCTGCATTCAGGACATTGTCCTCCAGCAGCATCCTTTTCATTATGGTCTGTGCTTCTCTGGTCCTTCCGACTTATGACTTATTCTAGGTCTTGGTCACAGTGATTCCCTTCCTGGTTTTAGCCTTCTTGGTTTTATCTGTTCTTTCCTGACAGGCTCTTGCTCTTCTTTCTTGGAAGACACTGGTACCCATGGACACTCCAGTGAGATTTGTTTCTTTTTCTATTTACTTTGATAAAATAATATTTCCAGGGAATCATTTTATTCTGCTTTCGAGACAGTGTGCTCTTTGCTCTTCTGTTTTGGAAAAGATGCTCAATGACTTCACTCTGGACTTGATGTTTCCCTTTCTGCCTCTTTAAGTAAAGAGAAATATTTGTTACAAACAACGGAAGGACCTTCCCTGTACCATACTCTCACTTATTCAACTTGCTGCTGAAACAGTAATTGCAAGATCTGCCTCTTCAGTAGTCAGAGGGAAGATGAATGGGAGCAGGTAGCAGGTAGGAATCAACTGCGAAACAAACTGAGGTCGTGTTCTGCCCTTAGTGCCCCATTCTGTAGGGCTTGTGGTCATATTATCACGTGTACTTATTGTTTACAATTCGACATGATCCTGTCCTCAAGCTGGTAGCACATATATGCAGCTACCACACTCCATAGTGTACAACACACAACAGCCAGTCGTTTTCCAGCGAAAGAAGATGACAATGTGAGGGACACGATGGACAGAGGAAAGGCGACTGGCCGAGTCGCAGTGCTCTGTGGGCTGCATCAGAGGAAAGACATCTGGTGGGGCCTCTGGCGGCCCTAGCCCACCACGCCAGAGCCAGGAGACAGACGGTGAGGCAGCCCCGTACCCCTGCTCTAGTCCTTTCAAGGCCACACTATGCTCAGTGACAAAGGACCTCACCTCATTAGCATGTCCGTGAGTGATAAAAATGATTAGGGAATTAGGGATTTGAAGTAAAGCTATTGATACAAAAATATTAACTATAAAATACCTGGAGGTGATATAAGCAAGTGAACGTTAGACATAGCCCTTTACAAGTCAATGCTGAGACAATGGCTGATATAACGACTTGACCTGCTGTTAGTGTCATGTTATAAGGAAAACTAAGTTATAAAAGAGGGAATTAAAATACCATTGGTTGAATATGTTGTGAGCACTTACATTCTATGAGCTATTATAAAATATATTTAAGGAGCAAACCCCATTTATATTTGTCTCAGGATGCTTCAATTTTTAGGAACAAACCTACAAAATAAGTAAATACAGTCCTGAAAGGGAAATTATAAACCATTATTAGACATGGTTAAAGAAAAGACTTGGTGATCCTTCTGCCTCAGCTTCCTGAGTGCTGGGATTACAGGTGTAATCACAACTATCTAAATTTACAGGTAATAATAAATTTATAGGTAGGATTGTCTTCTAATTATCATTAGGATGATCATGAAGCTGTAAAATTTAGGTATTTTAGTAGTAGGAGAGGGATTGTAAAATTGGTCAGCTGACCTAGATAAAGTACAGAGAAGCAAATGAATGTACTGTATATATGCAATGTTCATATATCCCAATGACATTCCATTTCAGAGGGAAAGTTGTCATTGTCCCATTAATGAAAAGGAAAATATGATTATCTATTTGTTAAAAATTGAACTTGATCTCTACTTTGTTCTGTACAAAGATCTCCTCCAGATAAGTAAAGGCTCTGAAGCGTTGAAACTCTGAAATTCTTAGTAAAAAGTATAAGTGACTGGCCTTTGGATTTCAAGTGGACTATTTATTAAAAGAAACACAAAATACACTGACCACAAAGTAAAAATATTAATACATTTGATAATAGTAAGATAAGTTTTGGTTATCAAAACTATAGTAAACAAAAGGAGAAGACGTTAAAAACTTAAAGACATTGCTGACACTCATAGTCTATAAGGATTAGGATCAAGAATGAGAAATTAGAAAAATATAACCAACTCATAGAAAAATTGGGGAGATGAGCAGGAAGACCAATGAGGAGAAAGGCATGGACCAATGGACATGTGAAAAGATGTTCACCTCATAGGCGACAAGGAACAGGCAGATCAAGGACATGAGATGTCACTGTATGCATGTTTCATTGGCCAACTATCAGAAAACTAAGTATCTGATGAGATACGGATCCACTGCTAGTGAATCGATCAATTCACTTTGGAAAATAATTGGGCACTGTCTTCTAAGACTAAAGATTAACCCCTAACTCACTAGTGGCAATGTGAGCTAAGAACACAAAAGGAGCTACTGCACACCAACAGTTAGCTTCCTGAATGTTAAGTAACTGTGTAGTATATCTTAAAACTATAAAAACATGTCTGTCTGTACCTATATTTTAAGAAAATATAATAGATGCATTAAAACTAAATAAAATTAAGAAAATGGTGAATGTTAGATTTAGGAAGATGGTAATGTTGGGCCGGAAGAAGCAAGATGTTAGGGGCAAGCTTTGATTTTAGATGGATAGTTTATGTGTTTCTGTAACATTAATGGAAACAATTAATTTTGTACGTAGTCCAGTAAGTGAAAAGAGAGTCTGTGGGGTAAATAAGGTTATACTAACCAAGGAGCATGGCAAATACAACTGTTTAGTGGACATAATAGACGGTATCACAACTTTCTCTTAGGGAAGGAGTTGCCTTTTACTTGGAAAGAATTTAGTGAATGATCTTGGTCATACATTAAGATGTGTCATGGAAATAAAAGAGATGACTCGTTGCACTGGCTTAGAGTAAAAGGAATCTAGCAGAAAGAAGACTTGCAGAAAGGAGAGGATGTTAGGATCCAAACACAGGGTTTGGAGTTTTTGTGACATACATGTTGCCCTAAAACACCCCTAGAATGTGTCAGACATGAAATGCCTCCTGTAAACCAGTTTCTATGTGAAGACAAAGGAAAGAGCTCCTCGTCTGTCTGATAAGACCCAAACCAGGCTGAGCTCGAAGCTGTAAGGAAAGCCATGGCCTCGCATTTCTTACTGCTGTGGGAAGCCGTGGGAATCTGGGGACAACTCCTGCACACTCACCTCCATAGCTTTAAAGGTGGTGCGGTGATTGCAAGGGCTTCCAGGAGACACGGCAAGGATTTCTGAATGACAGAGCCTCTCAAGACTCAGTAGTCTTCCCAAATCTCTACTTATTTGTAGCATACAAATTATATATTTTACAATATAAATTATAGTCATTAATTATGGAAGCATCTCATTGTAAGCTCACTGTATGTAAAACAAGATATATTTATACATGAAGTATGATGGAAATATATAGTGAATTTTTAAACAAAAATTTTATTACAGTAAAAGACATATTACCATTAATTCCCCTTAAAATATCCCATCATCCTTGGCCTTCCTGAAGGAGTTCCGAAAGTCCTCCTCTGTGAATGTCTTTACGATGAGTGGTAAAATGCATGGTAAATGCTCTGCCAAGTGCCCTGCAGTGGAAAGGCAAACCTGTGGAAGCATGACAATGTGTCTTCTTTATCTGTTCACTAGACTTGTTCACTAGACATCAGTGATTTCTGGTTCTCCCCCAAAGTCAAGAGGGACTCTTGAGAGACAAACATTTTGAACTGACTTGTAACACCGAGGCAATCCTGACAGCGTAACTAAGACACAGAAGGCACTTCCAGAACTGCTTCGGAAAGTGGCGAGAACAATGGGATCAGTGTGTTTGAAGCAAGGGAAAGTAGTGTGAGTCGGTTTAAAGGCAATGTGCTTTTTATTATAGTAACTTCAAATATAAAGCGTCAATGTTTAGATTGTATCTCTTGAATATTTTATACCCAAAACCATTTTCTTCTGTGACTAACCACTTCTTGTCCCTGAGAGGCAAAGAATGTGCTTAGTGAATTGTTTGAGTCCCAGGAAAGCGTTCCTATGTTATGTTTTTCTGTAAACTCACTCATACTTACCTATGTTTAAAACTGTGATTTTCAAGATGTTAAATATTTCTAAATAGATAAAAATTAATAGTATCAGCAGGAAACCTACAAAATGTTACTATTTCCTTAACAATGCCAAATGGAGGCTCACCTTTCCCTAAATTCCTGGGTATAAATATTTGTAAGGACATTTCTATGTGCTTAAAAAC
Organism: Petromus typicus; assembly: GCA_004026965.1. Classification (NCBI taxonomy): domain Eukaryota; kingdom Metazoa; phylum Chordata; class Mammalia; order Rodentia; family Petromuridae; genus Petromus; species Petromus typicus. Next base: position 52,006 of record PVIR01005150.1, on the reverse strand, counting down.
AACAAAAATAAATATCTCTATTTTGGGTTAAAAAGTTGCTTTTGAAATGAAAAAATGTAAGTTAATGTCCCAACTTTATTTTTTTACTTCACTAATATTCAGAGCTATCTGGTAATATTATGCTTTCCAGTCAGCTAGTGGATAAAACAATGACGTGTTTCAATGACTCTAACTTACAGTGGTGCTACTGATCAATACTAGCAATATTGAGTAGTTGCTGCAGTAGTTGTTTTGAAAATAATGTATCATAAGACAGCACTCTGCCAGAAAATATTTATATAAGCCTTGTACGTCCTTTATAAAATGAGCATTAAAGTACTTATCTGAAGGCCCACATGCACCCGATCTCTTGGGACAAGACTCATAAATATTTTCAAAATGTGCCAATTAAAACTATTAGAGGGTGACTTGGGAGGCAGAGGCAGAAGGATTGCTGTGATGTGAGTTGGAGGCTGAGCTCAGGGCCAGCCTGAACCACAAAGCGAGACCCTGTCTCAAAAAACCCCAAAAAACAAAAACAAAACAAAACAAAAAAACTATTAGAGGGTGGACTACAACCCGTGATTCTGGAAATGTGTATAATGGCTGGGGATGATTTCTACTGTCATACCGAGCTTCGTACATTAACATCTGTTTAGCATATTTCATCGTTAGGATGCTCATGTCTCTCCCTTGCTGAATATCATACGACTTTGTCTCATACAGACACAACCTCAGTAAAAGTCGCACAGCATTTCTGCATTCAGTGGAGGTCAAGAGACTAATAGCATTACTGGACTTATAGTTCTCCTTTATACTTACCACTGAAGAAATATTAGAATGCAGATTTAGTAACATTGTTCTACTAGAGATGGACTAGTTTATAAGTCAGAAGTCATTCAATCCATTACATACACAGAATTGCAACCTAAGATTTCATTTTCAATATAAAGCCTATCCTTGCCCTCGGAGTGCTTATATCAAAATCTTTCTGGGGAAATTTAGAGTCTGCTTGATTATACTCCTTCACAGTATTTCTAGGCAGTCAGACTCCACCGCTCCTTTATTCTTCTCTCTTAACAGACACATTTGGAACATGCCCACTTTTGTGTGCAATGAGCGGGGCAGGGAGCGGGTCCATCTGACCTGGGCTGTCACTGCTGTCTCTGGTCCCCTGTGCGCTGCAAAAGCAGCAGAGTCAGATCAGCACCCAAACCCAGTCCCACACCAGCTGTCCTTGACGCGGTTCTGCCTGTCGTATGCACCTGTAGAGGAGAACCCACAATGCAAGTGTGGGGCGGAGGGGCAAAGACTCCCACTTACTGCTGAGATGTGTCCCATGTGCAGTGGCTGGGCAATCAGCATTTCTGAATGGGGCTCCCTTATTCCTAGATGCTAACTCCTACAGCCAGGTACCTCAGGCTGCAGGCGTGAAAGCAACTTCCCGACTGCAGCTTCATAGTAGGAGGGGTCGCTGTTGCCCCAGCAGGCCGTTCTCTTCGGTGGTGCTTGGTGACTGCACCTGAAAATTCAGCTCAGCCACAAACCTGTGTTTTGAACTTGCAGGTCTTTTGTGAGCACCTTTCTCCCAGTCATAAGTCCTATTTGTTAAAACTTGCTAAATGAATTCTCGAGTCTTCAACTGATTCTAGATTAATATTTTAAAACAGCTGCCTGTCCGGTGATCATTGTTCAAAGTTTACAGTGGAATTTCATGTATAGAGTAAACAGGAAACCTCTTCAAGGACAGGAGAATCAACAATAATAATAATAGTAATAATAAGAATAGTCCATAATAAAGAGACCGGATGATTTGCTGAAAAGCACGGTGTTTGGAAGCAGGCTTCCACACTGACTTGGCACAACACCCGGCTACTCTTTCATTAATAGCTCCATGACACATTTTAGTGCTTCCTTAGACAGTTCTACTTTCTTCCTATTCCTCAAAAGGAAAAAAAGCTAAACCCAATGAGCCTTCATTTTTCTCCCAAGCACTAACGTGCAGAAGCAAAGCCATGCTGGAGACCTGCGAATGTGCACAGAGCGGAAGGCTGGGCAGTCACCGGCAGGACAGCACAGCCACCACACAGACTATAGTTTAAATTATTATATTTTAAATTTATTTATCTGATGTCACTCTGTATTTATTCATATTTTGAATACTTGCAGAGCAGACTTGACCCTGTGCTGGGCACAGGGTCTGGAGGGCTTTGCAAAATGAAAGGACAGATGAAGGTATTTGTTTTCTTCTGAGTGAGGAGGTATTAAGCTGTTTGTAGAAGGGTTTAGCAGAAATTTCCACACGTGTAAAAGCCATGAATGGAACCATGGGATAACACAATCTTCCTCTAGGAAATAATACTGGAGCTAACCTCCAGAAGACAAGAGGACTTTAACGAGGGTGGCTGGCTGGAGAGTTTCCTTGGGAAAGTTGTGGTATACAAACAGCCAGAAGAGAGAAATCCTTGTACTTCATAACAATAAGCTCATAATGAGGAAAGTTCTTTCTTGAGTCATTTTATCAGGTCAGAAGCAAAACAAGGACTTCTTGTTTGAGGAAACCTGGAGAATAAAACCTTATATAACAGGAAGTAAAAGGACTAAAACTGTGTGAGACGGGAAATAAAGGGGAAGAATATTTCTCTAAAAATTCTTGTCCATCTGTGGCACACACAGGAATCCATTTCCTTTCTCGTCTAGATTATGTTCTATATAGAAGAGTCAGTTAAAATTTCACACCATGGGCCGGGGAGTTAGCTCAGTGGTTCCGGCACCTGTCTTGCAAGCGCAAGGGCCCGGGTTTGATTCCCCGGTAACCACATAACAATACTGGGTGTGGCGACTCACGCCCAGCAGCAACCAGTACCACATACCACAGTGCCGGGCGTGGTGGCTCACACCTGTCATCCCAGCACTCGGGAGGCAGAGGCAGGAGGATTGCTGTGATGTGAGTTGGAGGCTGAGCTCAGGGCCAGCCTGAACCACAAAGCGAGACCCTGTCTCAAAAAAAAAAAAAAAAAAAAAAAAAAAAAAATTTCACACCATGAAGGGACAGACTGATAAGCTGCCGAACTCTCCTCTCATTTCTCACGTTCTGGGCCCATCAGTTCTATCACCAGCACTGCATTCATCCCTGACTGAGGACTACAAAGGCTTCCGTAGCTCTGGCTCTGAGCTGGAGTAGCTGGTGGACTGAGGGGTGGGGCGCAGATGACGAGAGATCTACGCATGTGAGAGACAGATGCGCCTCTGGGGGCAGCTACACTGCTTGTCTCTGTCAGGAGAACGAGGCTGGCTGATCTTGTCTACTACCTGTAGTGGGAGATGTGGTGGGTCAACAGTGGCTTCACCGTGTAATCACATTTCATTTCCAACTACAGCATAATTCTATTCCTATTTTATTTTGTATAATCCGGTAACCAAAAGAACCTCAAGCAAGTTCTTTGAATGGTATTTAATTTCTCTTGATGTGTACACTTGGGTATCTTACAAGAAAGTGTCATGATCTCAGTTGGCTTTCTCAGATTAAGAATAATGTTAAAACTTCATAATACTCTGTTTCTTTAGCAGAAACATACTCCTAACAAAGCAGGCGCCGGGGAATCAGCCTCATGTGGAGAATTTGCCAACATCTTTCAAAGCATCTTCTTTCTCTCTGTTCTTTTTATTTCACTACTTAAAAAATAAATCTTTTTCTTTTTCTTTTGGGAAAAAATATATCTTTACAAAGGATTCTTTAGAGTTTTCATGCTGTTAGCTAATGCAAAAAGTAATCTCTCATGGAGAACGGTCAATCTGTCACAACTGTTGCCTAAGTGTGGGCGTGCATGGGTATTACACGAGCTTCAGAAAGGTCATACTCTGTCCTTAGGGTTAGGAAACTTGGAAAAACATTTATTTTTAATACTCCTTAGGACCACAGAATCTCTATTTTTAAATTTTCTCTTCTATCCAGACTCTCAGAAGTTAGAGCAAACAACCTCAGTTTGAAAGTAATCAGTCTTAGGTATAAATACTTTTCACTCTGGATAATTTAAATTAGATTAAATGTACCAGTTTAAGGAGTCATGAAGTAGTAAACAGCTTTTCATAGAATTTCTACTATAGGCATCTTTGCAGCAGTGTTCCCCTCTGCTTCTTTATATGCAATGGAAAAGTTTTATGAAATGTGTGACTTTTGTGTTTTGTGTTATAGGAAGCATAAAAGTTTCATGGGAATATGTGCTTTAAGTTAGACTGCATCAGTGATGGTTAACCTTTTATTAGAGAAGAGCGCTCAAACTGCAACTCAACCTCCAGTCATTTATTACAGAGTATCTACACTGTAATTAAATCTGAATACTGAGGTTTTAGTACAGGAAAACCAACTTAGACATTAACATTTTTTGTGATAAAAACAAACAATGCATGCACTGTAGCTTTGCCACCACTGGACTAATATATCACAGTCTTGTATTTTTTGGAGACAGGGTTTTGCTTTTGTAGTTCAGGCTGGCCGTGCGCTCACTATGTAGCCCCTGCAAGCCTTGAACTCACAGCAGTCCTCCTGCCTCTGCCTCCTGAGAGCTGGGATGACAGGTGTGAGCCACTGCACCCGGCACTGTGGTGTGTGGTGCTGAGTGCTGCTGGACGTGAGTCTCCCCACCCGGCATTGTTGTATGTGGTTACTGGGGATCGAAGTTGAGAACTTGTGCTTGTAAGGCAGGTGCTGGAACCATTGAGCTAAATCCCCGGCCCAGTTTTGTATTTTTTAATCAAAGAATGGAAGACATAAATGGGTATGGGCAAACATTTTGGTATCATGACCTATGAAGAGCTAAGATGATGATGTTGAACACAAGTTCCTTGTTCTCACTGATCTTACATCCTCATAATTTGAAAGAGAAATGACTTGTAATATTTTAGAATCGCTTTAAACGTAACATTAGGTGAAACACATATTTCTTGATAATAATGTAAATTGGTTTGCATAGAATTTGTCGTTTGAATTTTACCCCCAAAATTTAAAAACACATACTAAGAGGCCTTGACATTGAATTTGATTTTGGAATGTAAAGTATTAGAAATGATTCACAGATCTGCGACCTAGTGGGGCAGACGTCGATGCCATTCTTAAACATAATGTAAACTGGAAGAGCGGGTGTGGAAAAAGCCTGTCCGGTCATGGTGAAATATAGCCTCGTAGTCAGCAGCGGATGTGTCCCGAGCCTTGTCTGCTACCTGTGGTGTGCACAGAAGCAGAGTTTTAAGCGGGAACGAGAGAAAACAGCAGCGATCATGCAGGGGATCCGAGATGGCTGTCCCACGGAGGAGCTTGCTTCTCTTTAGTGGTCGACACCCTCTGACTCCTCCCAGAACCTTCGAGGTATATGGCCATTTGTGGGGGGCCTTGGACTAGGAAAAACGAAGCCAAAGCTCTCCAGTTCCCACATGCCTCCGGTTCCTGCCTCTCCCGATAAGAACCCGGATTGTTTTTGCGTGGACTTGGCCTCGGGAAGCCAAATCCTCCTACAGCGAGGGTGTCCTCAGTCTCGCCGGATGATCGAGCCTCTGTCCAGCTTTTCCATAGACGATCCATCCTCTGTCCAGCTTTTCCACACGGATTCCACAATCTGTTAAAGGCAGCGAGCGGGGGAGAGAACACTGTGGTCTTTGTCTCGGTCGCTCATGAGCGAGTCCTGGTCTCACGCTTCCATCCTCGCCTGGCTCTCACGTGCTGGAAGAACAACGGTGCTTTCGACTCACTTCTGTGTGTGTGCAGACAGGGCCGAGCCAGCCAGTCCGCTGACTCCCCCCACCCCACCCCGCAGGCTTTGAGGCTGCCCCTCCGCAAAGGCCCCCGTCCCTCTCTGGCTCGGTGTAGCCCGCCTGTGTGGTGCCTACAAAGAGGATAAAATAAAACATGCTGTTCAGACTCCTTGTGTGCGAGGCCCCGCGTTTCAGTGATTTTCTTTAAGGGCCTCCTCATCTGTAACCCGCTCTGCTATGAACGGAAATCAGCTTCAATGTGCTTTTGTGCCTCTCCTTTTGCGCCGGAGTCTGCGATGGCCTCTGCCAAGTTTTTTCATGGAAGCTGAAAGACCCTCTCTCATTTTCCTGCTCCCGCCCAGCCCCTCTGGATCCCTGCGGAGCATTCTCAGGCCCAGGGCAGCTCTGGGACGCACAGAAGTGAGCCGCCCTGCTGACCCAGTGGCCTGAGCCAATCACAGAGAAGCCCGGAGCTCTCCTTCCATCCCCTCCCCCGGCGACAGCCTACTGGGAAGAGCTTCTCCCCAGGGGAGTTTGTCTCCCAATCGCTGCTGGCTTTGTGCCAGCTGCCTTTCACATAAGAAGGCGGAGCTGCCCCGGGGCACTCGGGTCCTGTTGCGCTGCAGGGGCAGGGAGACCGGCTCCTCGCCTCTTCTGTTTTCCAAGTAGAGGGGAGAAAGGCAAGGATGGTGGAGGCTTTCTGTGCTACTTGGAAGCTGACGGACAGTCAGAACTTTGATGAGTACATGAAGGCCCTCGGTGCGTAAGAGTAAGACAGGCTGAGCTCTTTCTGTTCAGTTTCCTACCTCGCAGGTTTCTGTCCCAGCCCTTCAGTTCAGCAAGAGATCACATTCTCCTAGACCGAAGCCAGACTTGGATTTTATTGGTACATTTTAGATGTACATTATGATCACCTTCAGCATTGAGAATTTGCACCTGTGCAGACCCAGAATGTAATGTGACAGTCGTCTGCTTTCTTGGCCTGGGCCAAATGGATGAGCGTTTGCTCTTCTGTAGAGCACGTGACGCTGCCGGAACGTTTTTAGTTTCTCCCGGGCATTCACGTTAGGTGGTGGCAGGACTCTTGGACTAACCATTAATTATTAATCACGTCTAACGGGACTTGCCCTTGAGAACCTGGGATCTGGGAGTGGGAAGCTATCGTGGAAGTGGCCGCTGACGTGCCAGTTCCTTTTGCTGTTTTAGGTGTGGGCTTTGCCACACGGCAGGTGGGGAATGTGACCAAGCCCACAGTGATCATCAGTCAGGAGGCGGGCAAGGTGGTGATCAGGACTCAGTGCACGTTCAAGAACATGGAGATCAGCTTCCGGCTGGGAGAAGAATTCGAGGAGATCAGTGTGGACGACAGGAAGTGCAAGGTAAGAAGTTACTTCTGCGAATGAGGGTGGGAAAGAGAGGTGCGCAGTGCCTGGCTTCGGCTCGTCTCCTCTTCAAAGTTGGCCGGTACAGAATGTTTTCAGTATCAGGGAGAAGGACGGTCTGTGGTGCCCGTGTTGTGTTCTGAATGGTGGTCATGGCTGCACCCAAATTTCTAGCGTTTGTCTTGTCACACACTTTCCCTATTTTACCCCAAGTGTGCCCCCAGGAGGTGTTCATTTGATAGAAAGTTGCATCTTGTTTACTCCCCGGATTACCTCAGATTTTGACTAACAAGTTTGCCTCCTTCTCAAACTTCACTTAAACCCAAGGGCGCCTAACTGGACTAGGTCAGAGTTTTAGTTTCTAATATGTGACGTTTGCATCTAGATGTACATACTTCATCCAACTCGTGAGTGAGGGGAGTTAACATAATAATCTAGAAGGAACAGAAGATAAAGAACTAATGCAATGTAGTTGATGACAGTTTATTCAACGACTCAATTTTTTCACAGCTCATGTCATGACTTACGTATGGGAATTCTGACTTGTTCCTATTGTAATATTCTCTGTTGGTCTCAGTCTGTCGTCAGCCTGGAAGGAGACAAACTCATTCACATACAGAAATGGGACGGCAAGCAAACACAATTTGTGAGGGAAATTAAGGATGGAAAAATGGTTATGGTAAGTGACAAGGGACGGTTCTTTGTTTGCTGCGTCCACTTTTTCCTCCTCCTCTCCTCTCCTTTCCTCCTTCTTTTTGTCTCACTTCCCACCTTCCTTTGCTTTTCCTTAGAACAATGTTATATCACTAGCAAGGTTCTTGAACAATACATAAATAGGAGAACTCAAAAGACATAGGTAACTGTTTTCTTAGGTGAGGCTCTTTGATCATAGAAAAAGGCCTATTTAGCTTTTTAAAAATATATGATTGGTTTACTCAAAACTGTGTCAAAACAAGCTGTGGTGTTACTGTGACTTTCAAGTGAAATTTATTTATTTGTTTCTTTTATTGAGTTTATGGGAATATTTTCAAAAAATTTTTTGATCAGTACATTTTAGATACACATCATGATCACATTCAGCATGGAGAATTTGTAGCTGTACATGACACATTTTAATTCTTTTTTCTTCAAGTGGAATTTAAATGCAATGCCAATAATCACAAAAATATATAAAAACTGATGCCTTAGTTAACTTTTCTTGTTGTTGAGACAAAATAGCTGATAGAAGTTATGGGAGGAAAGTTTTCTTTTCTTTGCAGTTTGTAGAGGTTTCAGTCCCTGGTGGCTGGTTCCACGGCAGAGTGGTGCATGACAGAAGAGCTCAGCAGAGGAGAGACAGGTTACTGCAGGTGCAAACTCCAAGGGTGACAAGGGATGACCACAGCTCTTTCTGTCCCTGATAGGGAAGGGACTTAGGGAAGGGAGCAGTTGCATTCTCAGTCCTAGGGCCCCCTGAGCTGCAGGAACCAACCCTAGGGTCACACACTCTGAATCCAGGTGCCTCTGAAAAGCTTCCCCTGTATGTGACCCCATCAGGACTTGGGGGGACCTCTAGACACAGCCGTAACAATTGATATTATGCTAACACCAAGCTTATGGAATCTCAGAAAAGTTACTTCCTGGCTCCTGTAAATAAATAAGAGATGTTTAAACATTTTATATTTTCGTTTATTAAGATTGTTTAAGTAACTGAAAAGAATAACAAAAAGTTTTTTAAAAAATCTATAATTTCCTCCCAGTTCTTTTTCATGATGGATTGTGTGCTTTAAAAACATGGCATGTGGACTTTAGAAAATAGGACATAATTTATAAGTAACTTCTCAAGTGATGACGAAGCATCGCACACAGGGGAGGGCTGACAGCTTTTCTCTGTCACTAATGGTGTTTTAAAGGCACTGACATAGTCCAGTTGAGGTAGCCTGTTTGGGGGATGTTGCTTTACATACTGTTGCTAAGGAAGCTTTGCATCATGTGAGAAAATTGACTGTTCTCTTCGGATACTCCTACACTGACTCTCCAGTACTTCCTTTTCACACGTGGAAGGAAGGTCTCTAAAAGAATATTTGTCCACATTAGAGTAAAATGATCAGCAAAAGAAAGGGTATGTTTTTAAAAAGATTCAGTCAGAAGTTCACAGAAGTAGAGTTAGAATTTGGAAAATGTGACTGGGTGACAAATGAAGAAAGCCATGGCTAGCAGAAGGGCACTACACCATGGGACTGAGACACACCTCGCCCCTCAGTTTTGTCAGGCGGTTCGGTGGGGCGCGGTCCGGTAGGACTTGACGTTAGTGTCGTGGGGCCAACACTCCCCACCCTGCACTCCTCCCCTTTGGATTCATCCAAGCTAATGCACAGCAGTCAAAGGAAGAGAGTCTTTGGAGGATCACAGTTCCCTTCCAGTTTTCCAACAAGTCATTTCAAACACACTTAGCGAAGATGACTGGATTTCCTGAAGAGATCTGTCTAGATTACGGATGGAAACTTTCACATGTGAAGCAGAGAGCTGAGAGAAGATGCGGACGCCAGTCCTCACTGACTTTGCTCCGTGGCCCCAGTAACTGGACACCAAAGGAGTTCTTCAGACTGTGAACTCAGATCTTCACCTTCATGCTAGAGACACGAGCAGTGCACACCCCGTTCACTCATTAAACAGAGGGTTTCCTCTACTTTGTGTTCAGAGATGAGGAGCCAGTGCTGTCCGTAATGTTTGTAGATGTCAGTATTCTTTTGAGTAACAGTTAAATCACATATACATATATATGAAAAGCTCTCACATTTCAACTACTCTCGTCTAGAATGATTGGCTGTCTTTTGATTCTTTCAGACACTCACTTATGGGGACGTTATCTGTGTTCGCCACTATGAGAAGGTGTAGAGCCATCCTGGGGGGCTGGACCAGTTCCTGGGTCGCTCTGGTCACTGATCACAACTTGAAGGTTACCTGCAGGTGGACGCAGAGAATGGCAACTGGTAAATGTAGTACTGCAAACAACTAGCTCAGTTTTGATATGTGTATTTGTATCATGATTTCCATTAAAATTTAACTACAACTTTCTTATAAAAAGTGAATAAATTTTATAATTTCCTTCAGAATACAAATTGAATTGGAATAAAAGTCCTGCACACTCATAAAAGGTTGTTAGTTTTAATGTCATTAATCTATCTAGGGATTGTACAGGAGAGTTTTAAATAGCCATTCAGATAGCAGCAACTCAGACTGCTGAAGTTGGCACCTTGTAGAAGACCTCATACAGAAAGTTAGCCTCACGTAATGCGGTGATGGTACACTGTTGTTTGAGACATTCATGAAGAATTTGTAATGATTAAATTTATTTGTCCAGAATCTAAGGAAGTCTTCTCATGGTGAGCTGGGCTTTTTGTTGCCAAAAATAGATGATCTGAAGAAATACTGTGATATGCTTCAAAATGTGTTTCTGACATTTTATCGGATGACATATCAAATGGCACATAATTGATATGTGACTTGTCAAAGATTCTTACTGAGAGGTAAACAGGAAAGGAAATGGATCCCACCCTGGTTATTAAAAGGGTCCAGGAGGCTAATGACACGGACGAGCCCCCGTGCTAACACAGTGCGCAGTGTGTGCACGAAGCCAGTCCAGTTCTTTCTGGTGGGAAGGAGGAACTGGGTTCTAGAAACTGCGTTGACCAAACCGAAGAATCTGTAAGCAGCTCAGACTTCCAATTTGTAAAGTACAAGCAATTTTATAATCTACATATTTTTTCAACCTTACAATGCTAAGCCAGTAAGACAGGTGTTGCCATTTTTATTTTACCAATGAGGAACTTGTATGTCCAAGGTTTTATGACTCGTAATAATTCTGGGAAAAGCAACTTTTCTTCTGGTGCAGGATTTTATTCTCCCTGGTTAATCCTTAGGAAATGATTCTTTTGTTAGCTTTGTTAGCCTCTGAGGATTTCAGAATATTGCATATTCTGTGCAGTAATGAGATGAGACTCGAGTCTAAAATGAAGTTTACTTACGTTTCAAATACATCTTTTAGGAGATTGAACCTAGGGCCTCATTCAGCTACATCCCTAATTCTTTTGTATTTTTTATGTTGAGACTGGGTCTCACTTAATCACCAAGTTTTCCAGATTGGCCTGGAACTTGCAATCCTTCCAGCCAGGTTCCCAGAGTACTGGGATTATGATGTGTGTCGCTCACTTGGGTTTTACTTACACCTTTTCCATATAGGCAAATGCTTGATGCAGTATTTTTAGTGGGCACCTGTTTGTCTGGGTTCTGTCACATGAGGTCAAGTGTGGCATTTTCTACCTATGGAAATGTCAGCATTCAGAAAGTTTGTACTTCTGAAATCTGGAATTTAGGGTTAGGGGTGCTCAGCGTGTATTTTACTAGAATGTAGGATAGGAACATTTAAAGTGCACCTGTTGGCTTCATCATTTGAATGTACAATTATCACTGACCAGATCGGATCATGCAGTGAAGACCTGTTGTCCCATAGCATCTACCGCAGTCTTTAAAGTGCGAAGCCCACCATGAGAATGAGAGGGCAGCCCATCCTCTGTGCTTCCAACCAAAGTGTCCCCTGTGCCATCTATCCCATGTTCTAGAAGCACAGAGCCCGGCCCGTCACTACAGGGAAGTCTCCTCAGCTGTGGGATGAGGCCAAGTCACTCGTGTTGGTAAGAATTTCCAGCACAATACAGAATTGTCGTGACCTGTAGGGAATCAATGTCCGTGTAGGCTGAAAGACAAGGGTGGAGTGACAGATGTGCATGCCTCCTTCTACAAAGATGACTCAGATATTTCTGCTTCCTAAATTTTCTTTTCTTTTTTTTTTTTTTGAGACAGGGTCTCACTTTCTAGTTCAGGCTGGCCCCGTGCTCAGCCTCAAACTCATATCACAGCAATCCTCCTGCCTCTGTCTCCCGAGTGCTGGGATTACAGACGTGAGCCACCACGCCCGGCACTGTGGTATGTGGTACTGGTTGCTGCTGGGCATGAGTCTCCATGCCCAGTATGGTATGTGGTAAATGGGGATCGAACCTGGGTCCTTGCGCTTGCAAGACAGGCGCCGGAACCACTGAGCTAACTCCCTGGCCCCAATTTTCACAGTGTAGTTGCCAATCACTTCTCAAGTTCTGTGTCCATAGAAAGCTGTCATACTAACCTTTCTTTTCTGTATGTCTCTTCCTCCAACACACTTAAAGGTAAGGAAAAATAGCCAAGACCAAGAGCAACTTGAACCACAGGTCTGGCAAGTGCATTTCTGAAATTCTGAGGCTCCACAGATACAAGCTAGGTTAAAAACTATCTCTCGAAATGCAGTCATGGGTCACTGACAGTAGGTTCATGGAAGCCTTTTGCCTTCATTTACATGTTTTCTCTCCCCAAATACTATCAACAGCTAAGTTAGGTAGATGGCTAAGCCCTCCAGGGAGTCAGTGCAGAAGATAAGAATACATTAAAACTGAAGGCCAGGCCTCAAGATAAAGATGGAATGACTGGGCCTACGTGACTCCCCAAGCGTCAAGCAATACATTGAAGATGACACTAGAATTGCTACCACCTTGTCCAATAAAGCCTAGGTGACATCAGTCACTCAGGTGGCTGACAAGGACCTGACACTTCCCAAAAAGGTCTTTATCTTTTCCATGTACACTTGCTTGGTGGCAACATTACTAAATGACTACACTTGTGATCTTAGTGGTTGGTAATAGGTCCAATTCATGTCGTACCCACCTCGTGATTATGCTTTATAGAACTCCCTTTGAGAAGTGGGCTTGTTGGAAATCCACTCTCGAGTTCCAACCTGTCTCTCAGGAGTGCTCCCTCCCCCAGCCCGTCTCTCTGTCTCTCTCTGTCTCTGACCCTCTCCCTCTCTCTCTGTCTCTCTCAAAGTTTTTCTACTCTTAACCTCCCAGGTTCCTCAAAATTCATTCTTGGATTCTGGGCAGATGAACTCGGCGTATCTGACACATAACACGTTGCAAGTTACATTTCTGTCCCCACATCACAGATACATAACTAGGACACGGAGACCTCCAAACACAGCTGGGGTTAGCTGTACCCCAGAGATACTGGGGACACTGAGGCCCGGTGGTCCACCGAGAGTGAATATGAAGAACTCAAGAAAGCAAAGTGAGTGCATTTTAACAGCTTCCCTTTCTAGGATTGGAAACATTTTTTAGGGTTCAAAATGTGCACACTTCCTCTTATGCTGCTAGCTAAAAATACTTACACTACTCTGAAGAAAATAAGAGAGTAGTTTGCTCTGGGCCAAACTTGAGTAACCAACGCGGCGGGGGGGGGGGGGGGGGGGGGACAGATACTGAAGTTACCCTGGAGGCTAAATTCCACAAAGCCACCAGCCTTGGAAGGAAAGCAAGCCAGAGGCGAGTAATTTGCCCATTGCCACTGCGGGAGTGGGAGTGTCAGCGGGAGCACTGGGTCACTGGGCCGCACTGTGGTGTCCCTGGCAGCCTTCAGGGTTGGTGAAGACGATGGGCCTCCATGGGTTAGGAAAAAGTCAGGGCAGGTGCACGGAAGGGAAAAGGCCTAAGGCAGCGCTGGTGGCCGGCCCGCTACATTTCACTCCCAGGGTGAGTCGCGGTCCACAGAACTTTAATCCACACTGGAATGCACTTTCTCCAGAGAGCTGCAGTTTGCAGTGCTAAGGGAAGAACTACTTCGCCACTAGTGTAGTTCTTTTAAGCGTACTGGAAACTGGAAAAAATAAAGCAAGGTGCAGGTGCTGGGCAGCCTGCCAGAGGTGAGGCAGGAAAGGCGATCGGCCCTAACCCAGCCCATCCGGGCTCACTTGATCGCCCAAGGCCGGGCACAGGCAGCGTCTCCGCGGGAGACGGGCACCCGCCGCCTTCTCGGAGACTCACTCCGGAAGGCGTTTCGGTCTTCAAAGAAACCCCACGCCTCCTAAGTTTAGACCACAGCGAGATCTCACAGATCACGGCGCGTGCCCGACGCGCGCTCTCACTCAGGGCGAAAACAAACCCGCCGGCCCGGACCAACCAGCCGGCCGGCGTCTCCGAGCCTCGCGTTCTGGAGTGACGGGCTCCCGGGCGCCGACGCGGACAGGCGCGGTATTTAGGGCTGCGCGCTCCCGCCGGGCGCGCACGTGACCTGGGCGTCCACACCCGGCCCGGGATCGGCCGCGGCTCGGCTCCGCGCGGGCTCAGGCTCGGCCTCTGCTCGGCTGCCTCTCGGCCCCGGCTCGGCCCCGCTCGGCCCGGCTCGGCCCGGCTCGGCTCCATGGCGCCGGCGCGCGCCCTGCTCGGCTCCCTGCTGCTGGGGCTCGGCCTGGCGCTGCGCGGGGTCCCCGCTGGTGAGTGGGGCGCGCACGGCGTCGAGAGCGCGCGAGTTCTGCCCGCCCGCGCGGACCCGGCTGCTGCCGCGGCTGGAGGTGCTCGGCATCGGCCGCGCAGGGCGGGAGGCGGCGCCGGGGCCCGGCCCGGTCCGTCCGTTTCGCTTGTCAGGCAGAGGAAGGCGCCGGGCCCGAGGCGCTGGAGGCATCGGGCGGCCGTGAGCTCGCCGGGGCCCGCGCTCCGCGGTCCTGGTTGGCCGCCGGGCGCGCCAGGCCCCCGGGAGGTGAGGGCGGTCGCTTTCGCTCACGGCGAGTCAAGATCGCTTCGCCGCGTGCCGTGGTCGGGTGTACACAACGCGTGTTCATCTTCACCTCCCCGTCCATCTCTGGGCCCTTCTCCTCCGCAGAAGGGCTGCCTCCTGTTACCTTTTTGCTCTTTATTTCGACTTCGGGGTCTCTGACGAGGGAAACGGCGCGGGCTGTCGGCTGCCGTGGTCTCGGGCGCACCGTCGCTCGCTCGGTGGCCTCTCGCACCAGGCGCAGTCCCGACCTTCCCCCCGCGCTGACTGCGGCCTTCCTGACCGCTGCAGCTGTGCCCAGTCTGGTGGCCGCGGAGGAGGGGAGCGCAGGTTGCGGAGCCCCGAAAGGCCCGGTCTCCTATTTGCTGAGCCTCCGCGGCTCTTGCAGACGGAGAAGCTGCCCGGCCCGCGTTGGTGGAGCCGGCAGAGCGGAATCGTCCCTGCAGAGGAAGGGAGAGGTGGTGGGGTTGGGGCGCCGGAGCCCTGACTCTGCAGGCTGCGGGCTTTGTTTTGCAGGATTTCCTGTTTATGTAGCCACCACCGCCGAGACTGTGTAACAGCTCCCGTAGGCCTGGCCTCTGCCAGCTGTGGGTGCCCCTTTTAAAAGCAGAGGCCGACACCTGCGGCGCGTCAGCTGGGCAGACTGCGGGTTGCTGGTGTTTTCAGTGCGCAGAGACCCGTCGGAACGGCAGCCACAGCCCACCGACCTCTGAGCTGGGCTTCCCAGGGGTCGGGTTAGGAACCGCATTTCCCTTGACCCAGTGCTCTTCATGTATCATTTTGAACATTTATCTGGATATGTTGAGCTCACACAGACACAGAGGCGTGCGCTTTTGGAAAGCCTTGTAAGGATTTTCCACAGAATAGGAAAACTTTCGAAGTTCTTTATAAAAGTTATTTGAAACTTACAAAGTTTGAAGCTCACAAAGTTCTTTGTTACAGGAACCTGGCTGAGTGAGCTCCAGCAGGGCTTGAGGCTTAGAAGCACCCAGCGAATGCGCACAGCGTTTACACGCAGTGTTAGGTGGGAACTGAGACCTACACAGGTTCCTTATCCACAAGCTCAGCGTAGGAACTCGCCCAGCGATGCTGTTTGGTTCTCTTTCGAGACATTCTTCTAACGAGTCTAAGTGATTACCCTTTGTCTGACACACAGGGAGTGGCAGGCTCCAGGTGAGCTTCCTTACGACTGTCCCCAGCCTGGAGGAAGTCCGCGTGGGGCTGCGTGGCCTCAGGTGTGAATTAGGGTGTGTGTGGCAGGCCGTGCTAGTCAGGCGCCTTCCCCTGCTGGCCCTAGGTAGATGTTATCAGGAGTTCAGCTCCTGGTTACACAGGTCTCACCTGTGCACACTGACTCCCTTTGTCTTTGCAGCACCTTCTGTGCAGGTGTGAGCACCTGTTTCCTTGTGAGGCAGGTGTAACAGGTATTCATCTGAGATCGCGTGCAGGCAGCAGTGTGCGTGGCTGACGGTGGCCTCGTCTTGGCGCTGCTCTGGGCGATGTTTGGGACTTGAGCTTTTCTGTGTGTACTGAATACATGCTAACTATTCCTTGGAAATGGGGACCATCAGTTTAGAATTCGTGTCCCCTATACCCTCAGCTCTAAGGAGGAAAGGTCTGTTTGGACTGTCTCGCATGATCCTTTCACTCCCACGAAGCCCCACTTATGAGCATATGCAGCTTTGGTGGGACATCGAGATAAACCACAACACAAGATGTACCAGTGACATCGGCGTGGAGCTCGTCGGGTGCCCCTCCTCCCCGTCAGGCTTCCTTTACTCTTTCCAAGTCATCTAACCTCCGCCCCAGGCAGCGCTTGCCCCTGCTTTGGGGATGAAGGAGGCCAGCGACTGCCAGTTGGATTGGAGTGCGGTGGAGCCCCCACTGGAAGTCAGGCAGCCTTCCTTTCCAGGCACCTTATTCTGTGTGAGGTGCTGAGCACCACACCTTTACCTTGTACGGATGGTGCAGTCACTTGTTTACGTAGACAGTTGCTGGGCGGGCCCTCTGTTTATACCCAAGGAAAGGCAGCTTCTGGGTGATTCTGAGCTACTTGTCATCTCGACTTTGTGTGCTGTATACTCGGCTGGAAATTAAAATTAGGGTGTTTTCTGACTTATAGAATAAAATAAGTTACTCCTGGCAGATGTATTCCAGTGGTGACAAAGAATGAGTGATTGACTCTAGTGACCTTTCTGTGTCTGCTCCCACCTGGATCTCTTGTCTACCACTGCTTGGGTGCGGGCTTGTGTCCTAAAACTTTAAGTGTTGGCAAAGAACAGCCAGAAAGGTAACTCGTTTTTCCACCTTACAAATAGACTATTTTCACTTTATTTTTCAAGTTGTGCGTTTTATTAAGTTTTATCACCTTTGTGTAGATAGAAGTTTGCATTGTATTTGTTTTTTTCTGGCATAGTCTGTGCTATGTCATTTCAGACAGCAGGTTACATAGTGAACTCAAAACCCTGTGTGTGTGTGTGTGGGGGGGTATTATAGCAGTTTCCTTTGAAGGTCACTTTATTTATTTATTTTGTGTGTGAACTGAGACCCTTGTGCTTCCAAGGTAGGCACAATACCATGTGAGCTAAATCTCCAGCTTGAAGGTCACTTTCTAAACAAAATTAAAGGTACTGAGAAACATGTACAGAATAGGTAAAATAATTAACTCAAAATAAAGGAAATATATTCTTTTTTGCAACTCTGGAAATTAGTTCTATTGTCTTAAAGGTTCTTATGCTTCTGATAAGGGGGGAAAACTATAGTGATTGAATCTGCCTTTTAATCATGTCAACCTGTAAGAAAGAGTATAAATATTTCAATGTTAAAACAGGTTAAATTATATCTGAAAAGGCATCAAAATCACAGGATTGACATGGAAATTCTACATAAGCAAATTCAGCGAGGTTCACAGGAGCTCAGAGTCACAGTGTACTTTCACAGATTTCCAAATTGACCTGGCTTTAGTTTGCCACCTTTACAATCAGAACCATCTTTCCAGTTTCATAGGCTACCTCTGAAAATGAAATGGTGTATTACATTTAAACTGCTTATCACAGTGCCTAGCACATAATAAACAGATACTCAGTAAAGAGAGGTATGACTATGACTGTAGTGTTTCCTTCAATGGAGGAACCTTTCCTACGGTGATTAAAAGTAGGGATGCTATCAAGTGGGTTTGTCTTCTCCCTAAAAAGCCATTGGAAACATCTTTAACAACTGCTTCCCAAAACGTTTCTAAGGCTTTGTACCAGGGTTTGTTAGAAATGATACATCTATTAAATTGCTTTGCAGAACCTCAGAGACTCCTATTTTTGGTATATGGCTGTTGTTACAGATTTATATGTTCTTGCTGAGTAGTAGGCTATATAAAAAATCTTGACAAAGAGTGTTGTATTTTCATATCATTATTTTCCATAAGAGATATATCAGTAACTTCTCAAACCTTCAGTTCTGATGAAGACATGCTCTTAAGACACAAAATGATGTTGCTAACCTCTCAAAAGGGCGTGTCTGCATATTTCAATCGTCAGACTTATCTTTGTTATTATGGCCTCTGTTTGGTAGTCACGCTAATCCTCAGCTCATCAATTCTCACCCACAAGTCCTGTATTCTTCCTGTTCTTTGTATTTTCATTTTTTGCAAGGAGGAATGTTTTTGTTGCAAGAACATGTAAATTACTAAGGATTTCTTCCATCACAGGTGGGAACAACTGTCTCTAGTCTTATAAGTTTATATAGGAATTCAAAAAGAGAATTAGATTTATCTGCGAGTTTTTGTGATCCACAGGTCAACTTTTATTTTAAAAAAATGTTGTTATTCCATGTTTGCAGTGCATAATCCTTACCTCCGTAGTGAGGGCTAGGGCACGGACATGACACATCTTAGTTCTTTTTCATTCTCTTTTCGTCTCTTTCACCCTCCTTTCCTCCTTCTTTTGGTCCCCTGCCCATCTGCAAAAGAGCTCTCCTTATTTTCTATTGCCTGTCTTTTATTTTGCTCTTTTAAAAATTTATCCTTTGGATTTCTCATGTAAGAGAGACCACAGCTATTTAGGCTTTGTGCCTGCTTTTTTTCGCTTAACATTATGGGCTCCTCCTGGCATATCCATTTTCCTACAAAGGACTCAAATGTGTCCTTCTTTATGGCAGAGCTGTACTCTCGTTTATAAACACCACGTCTTCTTTATCCTCTCATCTTCAACAGGACAGTTCTGGCACGTGACTGACCTGCACTTGGACCCTACTTACCACATCACAGATGACCACACCAAGGTGTGCAATTCCTCGAAGGGGGCCAACGCCTCCAACCCAGGACCCTTTGGGGATGTCCTGTGCGATGCTCCATATCGACTTATTTTGTCAGCATTTGACTTTATTAAGAATTCAGGGCAAGAGGTATCTTTCATGATATGGACAGGGTAAGTCATTCTATAAACCCCTTGAATTGTTTAACATCTATCTACAGCACCCTAAGCTTCCTCAGAATGCTGCGTTATATGAGAAGTGCAATTGTATTTTAAGAATTACTTGATTAGGTCAGTTTTTAAGATCCTGTTTTTGTTTTGTTTTGTGTTTTTGTAGTGCAGACTTTGGAAATGTGTCATGTTAGTTCTGAATGATTCCATTAATAGCATCCTTGCATCAATGTCTTGATTAGTATGAAAATTGATCTGGATGAAAGGATCGGGACAAAAGATGACAATAAGGGTTGGCCTATGATGACAATATTGTAAACTGTCATTTTCTGGTGGGTTTGTTCTATCCGTAATGGTAGAGGGGAGAGGCTTATTTTTTTAGTATCTGGAGTAGTGGCCATTCTTATAAACTGTTTACTTCATGCTGTGCATTCCTTTATTTAATTTATACATTGCAACTTAATCCTTACTGTAGGGATCAGGGAGAAGGGTTGTTACTAGAACCCCTGCAGTGAGTCCTGGTCTCTTATGAGCCACGACAGTGTGAGGCGAAATAATGAATAAAGACAGGAAAGGAGACTTAGAGAAGAAGCTGAGCTTGGGGCCTGATCAGTGCTGCTCTGGGCAGCAAAGAGGAAAGACCTGAGCTTGCCACACCTTTATGTGGTACATCAAGAGTAACAGATGACTCAGAGGATGGCATTGATAATCCTAAAACAGTGAAGAACTTATGCAGATGCAGATCCTAGTTCAGGAAAATTTGTGTTGATCAGGACTTTGTCCCGCCCCAGGATGTCTTCAGCTGGGGTAATCCCTCTCTGGAGTATCACAGTATCACCAGTTCTAGCTATGACCAAGGAAAAAATGGAGTTTTGTCTCATTGTTGGCCTGTAGGCAAGAAAAGTAGGCCTAATCATAATTTAATTATGAAATGATTTTTTCATCAAAATTATGTAGAGTTGCTCCCAACATGTTATAACAAGTATTATCATTATTATCACTCTCATATTAAGGAAGCACTAAGCATCAGTAGCTAAACTGATATTAGAATCCTGGCCTTGGACTCTGAAATCTACACTTTACTAATATATTAAATTTTTGTTGCGCATAAATCTTTAGTCAGGCAATGAGCTAGACTGGGATTCCAAGTTTATCTTTTGCATCGCATTGTTTTGAGCCAGCATCTCACCCTGTTGCCTATGCTGTTCTCAAATTCCTGCACTCAAGTGATTCTCCTGCCTCGGTCTCCTGAGTAGCTCTGAGACCACAGGCACAAGCTGCCCATTGGTCATCGACTTGAACTGTAATCTGCTGTGTTAGAGTATAAGTGTGCACGGATAGGTCATCAGGGTCTGAGTCTGGAGGCTCTTTATAAAAATGGATTTTGTCCTTGATCATTCTGTCTCCTTTCCAGTGATAGCCCACCTCATGTTCCAGTTCCTGAGCTCTCCACAGACACTGTCATAAAGGTGATCACTAACATGACAGTGACCATCCGGAGTTTCTTTCCAAATCTGCAGGTGTTCCCTACACTGGGCAATCATGACTACTGGCCACAGGTAGGTTTGGTATCATCTTCCGGAAGTACTTAGGGAGTTTTTATGACATTAACTAAGCCAGAGGTAGCAGACAGCCTGGGGTAGGTAGAATATACTCTTAATGATAACTATTGAGGAAAGAAAGACAAATGCCTTGGGGACTTCAGAAGGATATTGTAAGTAATTAGTAAAACTTCAGGACAAGGAATTTTCCGAGGTGAATTCTTCATTTGTCATAGTTAATTCTTGTTTTCCTTTACGGTCTTCAGTTTCTTCTTTTTCTTGAATCATTTCTTGCCCATTGCATTTCCATGACAGGATTAGCAAGGAATATCAATGTTTTTTTGTTTTTCTACCGGAGATTGAACTCAGGACCTCACACTTGCCAGATAGGTGCTCTGCCACTGAGCTATATCCCTGCCAAGGAAAATCAATGTTGACAAATGCTTACATTTTCCAAAATCTCAGTTAGGCACACAAAGAGCTGTGTATTCTGATAAAAGCTAAATTGTGATTAAGGACAAAAAATGTAAGAAACTACAACAGGAGACAAAGAGGGAAGTCAATGTTCATATCCAGTTGATCTAATTAAAATATTACTCAAGGCAGAAACTGTTTTGAATGTTTAATACCTGCTGTGATCCTGGCTTTGCCAGTCACAGTGGGAGGGACCTGGGCATAACAGCTGGGCTCCAGTTGTGACAAGATCTGGTTTCCACAGTGTAGAATCTTAGGCTTGTCCAGATTCAAGAGATTGTAGAGAGTGTTATTTAGACCAAGGTTTGGCACATTTGATTCAGATTTGGCCCAGGGCCTGTGACTTTAAATATATCATTGGTGCATACTTCACCTCCAGTCTGTGGCTGCTGTACTGGCAGAGTAGAGTTGCCACAAAGATCATGTGGTGCGTGAGTCTAATGGATAACCACCCTTCACTTTATAGACATGTCTAACCCTGGTGTAGACCAACCTCATACTTATAAATGAGGAACCCAGGGCCCGGAAATGCTGAGTTGTGTGTTCAGGGGTCACAGACACTTAGCAAGAGATCCCACATGAGGGCCCTTTTCATCCCAGTCCTGTGTCAGTTAGAATGTGTGACTGTTCCACACCCCTCTGTCCCCAGTGATAAAGACACAAGAGCCTTTTCTCTGTAGGTGGTGTTCACCTGCCCAGTGTTTGTGGTGGGCCGTTTCCCCTGCTTTGACGACCTTTCTCATCAGCCAGGTGAAATCATCATCTGAGGCCCTGTCTAGATAGGTTCTTCATGCTCCATCCTGACCTGACTGGCCCCGTTCCCATCCCCCAGGACCTCCATAGTAGCCCTGCACAGTGTCCTGTTATATCTGATTGTATTTTGTCCTCCTTTTCCCCAGCTAAGCTCAACATGCCTTGAAGACTAAGTAGTCGTGCCTGTATGTATAGATGCTTAGCATAACAGTCAGCTTCAAGTAATGTTGATATTGTTCATTAATCCACGTATTTTAAAGTCTCAATGGCAGATTATGTTGTCTGTGGCAGGACCAGTTGCCGATAGCTACCAGTCAGGTGTACGATGCGGTGGCCAACCTCTGGAAAGGGTGGCTGGATGACGACGCACTTAGTACGCTCAGGAAGGGTGAGTGGAAGGCTTGCTCAGGTCTCCTTTTTTATTCGGACTGTTGGAGTCTGAGTCTGTAATGTTGCCTTGGTGGGCTGCTGTCAAGCGCCTCTGTACTGATTTTCCTGGAGCGCGGTGAGTAGTGACATTGCCTTGCGATGATGCTGTGAACCTGATTGTCTTGTAGCGAGGAACCCTGTTCCCTCCTGTTTCACTCTCAATCCAGATATTCTTCACCAAGCAAAAGGTGATATAGAATTTGAATGTAAATAAAAATACATGTTTTCAGTTGGAAAATGGATAGAATATACACTAACTTTTCACTAAGCCAGTACTAGTTTATGAAATAGTTGGCAAAGTGAGACTAAGCTTTTCACACGGACTTGAGGAGACTCCTTCCCTCTTTGCTTGAACCTTTGGCTTTTGACATTATATTGTCATTATTTTTGCTAACACTGAGCAGATCTCGGTATATATGAATTTGAGATGTGATACTTTAGAATTAAGCCACAGTTCTGACTAATCTAGGAGCTTATATCCTGTCCTACCCCCCTAAACTAGAAAGGTGTGTGGAGAGTTGTGTCCAAGCGAGGGAGAGTCCCGGTGCAGACAGAGCAGAGGCAGGCAGAGAGCACTGACTCGTCCTGCCCTGCGAGGCAGCCGGAGGAGCTTCCCAAGGAAGTCCATTCCACGGAAGTCTCCCTCTTTCCAGTTAGTGCTGGATGGTATTAATGCTGAAAACCTTAAGAGACTTCTGCAAAGGTCTCAAAGGAAAAGGAGTGTTGAGCACAGGTGCTGGATGATGGCTTCAGCTTTGCCATCCCAGAGTCCCTGGGGAGGATGGCTGTCCTCTCCTGCTGGGTGTGAGGCCAGCTCGTCAGCAGGAGCCTGGCCACAACCAACTCATCAGGTGTAGGGACGCCAGTGAACAAAGGGGAAAGGAAGTCAGAGCAGGAGCGAGCTGGCAGACAGCTAAGGAAAGGTGC
This sequence comes from Petromus typicus, assembly GCA_004026965.1. Lineage (NCBI taxonomy): Eukaryota > Metazoa > Chordata > Mammalia > Rodentia > Petromuridae > Petromus > Petromus typicus. Next base: position 28,747 of record PVIR01005150.1, on the reverse strand, counting down.
GGCTGGCAGCCCAGCGCAGGCCCCAGACATCAGGTTCTCTGAGGAAGTCCCAGGCCTGGAGCCCTGGGTGCCTGTCCCTGTGGGACCGGAGGGGCACGTCAGGCTTTCGGGCCTCTGCTCTGAGCAGACTGCGGCAGCTCCCACTGGTCTGATGGTTTTCCTTGGTGTCTCTTGTAAGATCAGTGTTCTGCCCATTCTTTGGGGTGAGTCTTCTCAGCTCCTCACTCATGTAAAAGTAGGTTGATGTAGGAATAAAATCTGGCCTCATTGTTTACTGACTGAATATTTTACTATCTTTTCCCCTGAATATTGGATGCAACTGTCATCATCTCAGTGTGTACATCATTGGACTTGGCACATTTTAGTAAATGTCTGTTAAATCTCATAAGTATCTAAACTCTGAGAAATAAGTTGAATTTTCCTGACTACATGTAAACCTTAAGAATTTGCTTTGATATCTGAATGTATCTGTGTATGTGTTTCTAAAACACGCTTTAAAATTGTTTTTAGGTGGTTTTTATTCACAGAAAGTCCCGAGTAACCCAAATCTAAGGATCATCAGTCTAAACACAAATTTGTACTATGGCCCCAATGTCATGACCTTGAACAAGACTGACCCGGCAAATCAGTTTGAATGGCTGGAAAGTACCCTGAACAGCTCTCAGCAGAATAAAGAGAAGGTAGATGCACAGACCAAAGCCATTTTTTAAAAATTGAATTTGGGATAGAATCTGATATTAAGGAAAGAAAAACAATAAAATTGGAAGATCTAGAAAATTGAGAACAAGATCTTAGTACCTTATGTCAACAGAAGTGCAGTATAAATGAAACAAGTGAAGATAGAATGACCTCATCTTAATTTTCAACTTTTCTTCCATCCCATATAGAAGATAGTTTATTTGCTTATTAAATTTTATAAATTTTCCGTAGTTACAGTTTGAGACCATAATGTTGACTAAAATAAATCAGATACACAAGCTTAAATATCATGTAGCTTTTCTTGTGTGAGAAACCCAAAGTATAGTTAATTTAAAAGAATGAACAAAGATAGATAAGTGGAAAGAGGGAGACAGATCTTTTGCAAATGAAAAGGTATCTCGAGACTGGGGGAGGGGAAGGAGGACTGAAGAGAAGGCAGATGTGTTGCGTGTACTTGCTTCCTCGGGTGAATGTGAATATTAGGCGCTGCAAACGTGTACTAATAATGAACAATAAACCAAAAAGAGAGTAGGTACCTTCTCAGTCTTGGGTGTCAGTAAGTCACAAGCCCTCCTCTTGCCTGACCCAGGTGTACATCGTCGCACACGTGCCGGTGGGCTACCTGCCTTACTCCAGCAGCGTCACCGCCGTGAGGCAGTACTACAACGAGAAGCTGGTGGAGCTTTTCCGGAGGTACAGCGAGGTCATCGCAGGGCAGTTCTACGGTCACACGCACAGAGACAGCATCATGGTTCTTTCCGACGGAGAAGGTAGGATGATGCGGTTTGTATCTCCCTGTCCCAGGCGCTGGAGCGTGGCTGGGCGGCCCGGGGATTCCCTGGCCCTGAGCAGGAATTCCAGGCTTTCTTATAAACCCCTCAGCTCTGTCTGCGCTGCTAAGAGTCGTCCAAGGCGTGTCCCATCTCGGGCTCCGCAGCAGGGCTCCTCCTGGCGGCGAGGGGCGGCACTGCCTGTCGTCCACACTGGGCTCTGCAGACCCCTGAAGCTTTGGTGCTCTTCCTTTGCTATCTGCTGGATTCGAGTTTTTCACTGGACTTGTAGCTCCACACTACCAAGCAGCCTGCCTCACACAGCCCCGTACATGCCCACCTCTGCCTCAGACTCGGCGGCAACAGAAAATAGAAGTTCTGGCAGGAAGTGGAAAGCTCAGAAAATAATAATTCTGGTTTTACAGTAAACAGGAAAAATATAGGTGTACATTTTCTTCAGGAACCAGGGAACCTATTTGCAATATTTACCTCTCATCTAGAATGAATTGCTTTGGCAAAAATAATTACTTTTTGGCATTTGATAATTGTTCTAACATAGAAAAATACACTTTAATTTTGAGACAGGGTCTCACTTTGTAGTTCAGGCTGGCCCTGAACTCACTTTGTAGCCCAGGTAAGCGTTGATCTCAGCAATCCTCCTGCCTCTGCCTCAGCCCCAGCAATCCTCCTGCCTCTGCCTTGTGAGTGCTGGGATTACAGGTGTGAGCCAGCATGCCCAGCACTGTGGTGTGTGGTTACCCGAAATCGAACTTAGGACCTTGTACTTGCCAGTCAGGTGCTGGAACCATAGAGCTAAATCTCAAGCCCTGAAAAATACACTTTTTAATAGATCTTTATATTACACAGTGACACACTGACCAGATTCTTATTATGTACTTTTTGGGATTTTGTTTTTGGTAGATGTACAGAACAAGCCAGGTTTTTAAATATATATATATATATATATATATATATATATATATATATATATATATTTATGCAGAGAGAATGATTCAGCAAACCTTCAAGTACGTGTCACAAATGTAGTCACATTTCCTGGCCTGATAGAAGTGACAGTAATTTTTTGGCACTAACGTCAGAGATAGTTCTGTGTTGTTACGCAGAGCTCTGTAATTGTCAGGGCCCATTGATGACCATGCGCCATTTGGTTCTTATGTCTGTTAACTCTTCATCTGGAAGCTCTTCACGCATATTTTTATACAATTAAACTCAATTAAAACATAGGTATCTGTGTATGTGTTTTCCAGGGCGCCCAGTGAGTTCTTTGTTTGTGTCTCCTGCTGTGACACCAGTGAGGAATGTTCTAGCAAAAGAGACCAACAATCCCGGTGTGCGCCTCTTTCAGTACAGGCCTCATGACTACACGCTGCTGGTAGGTGGTCGCATTCTGGGGCTGATTCTGCACACAGCCTCTGCAGGAAGCTCCTCAGCAGGCCTGGGAGCCGTTTCCTGTGCACAGACCTCACAACTCCTCTTCCTTCTGTCCCAGAGTGTCTGGCAGTGCTTCCCCTGGTGGGCTGGTGAGGCTGAGTTTGGGGGGCTTTTCTGACCCTCTGAGGACTTCGCTTTGACTTAGCTGAAGCCATCTTTGGGTGGCAGATCGGGGGTGAGTCACATAAGCACTGAAAAGCTTCAGTGAGCCACCATCAGTCTTGTCCAGAGAGTGGCTCTCGCTGGGAGCCTGGGAGCCACGCTGCCTCGGTGCATCACCCAGCAGTGCTGCTTCCCGGTGTACTCACTCCTCAAATGCAGATCAAACTAGAGCCGAATTTAGTGAGAATTCATTCAACAAAGCCATGTAATACATTTAGAAAGTTGCTTGATCCATACTAAGTGCTTAACATGTTTGAAAAAAAAATTTTTAAAGAAAGAACCTGAATTGGATACTCACTTTGAGACCAGCGTTCTGTGGAGCTTTCTCATAGATCTATGCTTGAGAATAATTTAACATCAAAAGACTGACCATTTAGGCTCTAAGAACCAGTTTGATAACTGCTGTTTTCTACAAATATAATTTGAAAAGACTTTGCTTCATTAAAGCAATTATTGATATAATTGTATTTTCCAAAATGAATTTGTGAGAGGTGGCGGTGTTACTCCCTGTGAGGACAGAAGGATTGAAGAGATGTTACTGAACCTCTTTTTCTCTAAAACCAGTTTTAATGCTAATCGCTTTAAATTAATCCTGTCATGGAAGTGTTAACAAGCACGATGCATCTGGTGTGATGCTATCAGTGCACAACAGTGAACCAAACTCTGATGTTTTTAACCGCAGGGGATGCTGCAGTACTACTTGAACCTGACAGAAGCCAATCTGAAGGGCGAATCCGACTGGAAGGTGGAGTATAACTTGACGCAGACCTATGGCATTGAGGACCTCAAGCCACAGAGTTTATATGCGCTGGCCAAACAATTCACAGTCCCAGAGAGTAAGCAGTTCATGAAATACTACAAGTATTTCTTTGTGAGTTATGACAGCAGTGTAGTTTGTGATAAAAAATGTAAGGCCTTGCAGGTGTGTGCCATTCTAAACCTTGACCACACTTCCTACACACACTGCCTCCAGCGGCACAGCTGGAAGCATAGTCGCTAGTGCCTCTAGCGGCTGTTCATGGCACTCGTGATATTGCCAGTTTGTGGGAATTGTTAGGTAAAACCTTCGTGAATTTCTGAAACAACAGAAGCACTGTCTCCACTTTGTTTTAAATCGTGTTCAAATGTAGATCTTTATAACAACCTAAATCTTATTACTTTGAATGTAACAAGACCACCCACTGACAGAATTATATTGGGGTGTAAATACTCCACCGTCCAGTTTATATGATTGTATCTAACACACTTTTGTTGACATTGTTACTCATACAATAAAGCAAAAGACTTCCTCAGGCACACGACAGAGTTTCTGCTGTGATAATTTTGAGGCCTTTAATTCCCACTTGTTAAAATCTCACGTGTGAACCGAGGTTCGTATATTGCCAGCGCAGGTGTGACGCGGAGTCAGCGTGTTCCCTCTTGGGGCAGCACTGGGCTCACTGAGGCCACTCCTGGGTCACAGAGTGTCACTGGTGCCTGCTAGGCCTTGTCACCTGCGAGCTATAGTGCCGCCAACTCTGCAGGGGGAGAGTCGCAAGCGGTACGGGTGCTGGTTCAGGCTGGTGCTTCGGAGTTTCGAGGATCCGTGCCTGGTCGCCCCATCCCTCCCTCCCTCCCGCCCCGCTTTCTTTCACCCGCCTGAGTGGCTGTCCCAGCCAGGGCCTGAGCAGAGGCAGAGAGCTGGGACTTGCCTGACTACCGGCAGGGCCACGTGGCCATTCCCACACCTACTCGTTAAGGTGTGAGACTAGCCATTCCTCACACAACAAGTCCTGAGGGCGACCCGATGCTGTTCTGCTCACCCTGGGAGCCGCCCAGAAGCTCTGAAAACTGAGGAGCTGCGAAGGACTACTTTGAGTCAGTTCTGGCTCCAAATTGAAGATGAAATTTTCTCTTGCTTAGTAATTTAGTTCTGGAGACAAGCTCAAGAGTAAACTCTCAAAACTCAGTAAAATCGATGTATAAAATAGCTACAGAGGCACTGTTTAAAAATAATAATGAAGAACCAAAGGTATAATATCTTAATGTACATCAATAAATATATAGTTAATAAGTATAAAACAGTTTATTCAGAATGTGGAATATTACACAGCAATGAATATAAACATGAATAAATGTCACAAGCAAAATGATGTTCATAAAGATAAATACAATATATTAAAATGTCATGTAGATCAAACTGTAATATGCAAAAACAGCATTTCTTTTGCTTAAAGAAGCGCCTGGAATAATAAATGTCAAGTTCACAGTAGGCAGGGGATGGCCGCCAGGACGGCTGTTTGAAGGAGCTCGAACTTGGCTGTGTCTCCATGGATGTTGTTTTATTTCCCCTCATACGTTTCATTTGTGTTAAATGCCATATAATCACTCTTACAGGGGAGTTAGGGACCCGCTTCAAAGTGATGGCTCCAGCTCGTCCGTCGCGAAGAGTCTGGGGAGTGTGGGGTCCGGCAGGCTCACCACTGTCTAGCGCTCGCCCTCCCTCCCTCTGCCTCGTGGTCCATCCTCTCTTTTCTTCTTCTTTCTTTCCTTTCTCTTTTCCCTCTCTCTCTTTCCTCCCTCCTCCCTTTCATGTTTGTGACACTTTCCTCAGATTTACGTGCCTGACGTAGGTAAGTGACTCCCTCACCTGCGGTGATAAAATGCCACGGAGCAGGTGACTGTGGGTAAAGCAACTTCTTTGCTCACGCTCTGGAGGTTGAAGGTCCGGGTGAAGGCGCCACCTGGTTGGCTTTTGGTTTCTGAGGGGACAGTGCCTTTTTCTCGGGGGTCTTGGAGAGAGAGAGGGAGATGGAGCAGGAGAGAGTGAGCCCCGGCCTCTGCCCATCCGGACAGTGCTCCCGTCGAGTCAGGCCCGCCCTGAAGGCCTCAGAGCCTCCGTCTCCTCCCTGGTGACTGTCTCCACAGGCCGGTGCCTTAGAGCTTGGTGCAGACACATGCGAGACCATTTCTGAGTCCTGGGTTTCGGGTGGAAGCCTGCGGCGGGGCAGTGCTGCCCTGACACTCCGACGCTGATGGGTTTGTGCTCACAGCTGGCCACCCTTAGTGGCTCCGTGTACCCACGTTTCAGTCTGAAGAGGTGGTTCTGGCATCTCTGGGCTCAGGAGACAAAGGTGGGCTGTCGGAAGTAGTGAAGGGCAGCAGCCCACCCTTTGCTCCTGAGTGAGGAGACGGGGTGCCTGGCGGGTCGCCCCGGCGGCAGGGAGGTCCCGGCATTGGAGGCCCGACCCGCAGCAGGGAGGCCGGGCCCGTGCGACTCCGCGTGTCTCATCCGCCTCCCAGCGCTGCTGTGGGTGTGAGGCTCGGAGAGGGCGCGGCAGGGCCTGGACGTCTCGGGCTCGGAGGGCCGCGCATCCCGCCCTTGCGATTGTCAGAGGCTCAGACGCGGCCCAGGGCTCTGGCACAGACTCGAGGACAGAAAGAGGCGCTGAAATGGAAGGAAACAACATCGCACTCTTCCGTGTGGCTGTGGGGACCACGCCGCTGCGCCGTGGTGACGGGCGCTCCCCGTGACTCCCGAGTTTGTTTGGGGTTCCAGGCCCTGTCCTCAGTGCCGGGCAGAGCAGGGGGCACCAAGGTCAAGATCCCTGGGCCGGTGGAGTCCACGCATCGGTGCGGTACTGTGCAACACTGACTGCATTTAGCCACACCCGTGACACACCGCTATTGTCAGTTAAACCGTGAGCTTAGGGAGGCCCCCCACCCCCCGTGATTCATTCCTGTCAGGAAGCAAAAGCCTCCGAAATGCTGACAGCTCATTAGAGGGGTCCGCTGGGGAAGGACGCGGGAGGGGCGGGCGGAGGGGAAAAGCGACTGCTTCATTGGAAGGTGTTAAGTGATTGTCAACATGGAGTCGCTTCTCAGACTGGAGGAAAATCTCCACGCTGACGAGTCTCGCAGATTTCCTTATGTCGTTGGTCAGTGTTGAGGAGACTGTCTGACACTTTGCGGAGCGAGCATGGGGGGAGGCCCTGTGCGGACTGGGGGACAGTGCCCCTTGCTCCCCGGAGCTTCCACGGGCCCCTTTCCGGTCAAGGTCTCACCTCGCGGCTGGCTGTCTCTACCCCAAGGCTCATTGGTCACATTTTCCTTCCGATCTAGCTGAAATCTTCAGCTGAGATCTATGTGGGTTTTTATTAATCTTCAGAGAAGGGTTAGTGGCAATTATTTAAAAATATTTCCATATTAGGGCTGGGGATTTAACTCAGTGGTTCCAGCGCCTGTCTTGCAAGTGCAAGGACCCTGGTTTGATCCCGGTTAACTACGTACAATACTGGGCGTGGAGACTCACACCCAGCAGCAACCAGTACCACATACCACAGTGCCGGGCGTGGTGGCTCACGCCTGTCATCCCAGCACTCGGGAGGCAGAGGCAGGAGGATTGCTGTGATGTGAGTTTGAGGCTGAGCTCAGGGCCAGCCTGCGCTACAAAGTGAGACCCTGTCTCAAAAAAAAAAAAAAAAAAAAAAAAAAACCTAAAAAAAAAAAATTCCATATTAAAATCCTTTCAAGATAAAAAGGTTTTAAAATTCAAAATAGCGTTGAGGAATGATTTATGTCTGAGTAGATTTATGCGGGTTACCAGAAAGAATCAAACGCTTTCATTTGGAATCCCTGTGCTTTAGAAGCCAAAGGGGCACAACCTTCAGTAAACTATACTTCAGAAGCTACTTGTCTTCCTCACCGAATAATTTCAGATATCAGCATCATCATTAGTTCAGTCTATTCCAATATCTGTAAGTGGTTTATTAGGAAATTCAAATTGTTAAATCAAACCTCAGAACATTTCATGAATTCTCTACATGGACTGGAAATTGTTCCATTAGCTCTTTAATTTCAGAAGCACTTTAGTCTATGGTTCACATTATTTCCGGGCAGAGCTGGCCCAGAACTGTAACGTGGACTGCTCGAGGGGACCATCTGGTTAAGTAAAAATCTGGAACTCACCTGAGCCTTGCACATGTGAGTGACCCTCTGTAGCATCTTCTGCCCTCCATGTGTAATTCATGAAGCACGTAGGATGTTGCATACGAACTCTTCCACCGCGTGTTCACTGCTGAGCTGGAGGAGGGTCCCCCCTCCCGCGCCCCTGGCTTCCAGCGCTGCTGCTGTGAGGGGAGCCGGGCGCTGAGCACCTGCTGGCGCCTCAGCCCGGAGGTGACATTTTCTGCTGCAGGTGACATTTCCTCACTTCTTCGGTTGAAACCTTCATGTTTCGGTTCCTTTTTCTCTTAACCAAGATATAATTTAGGAGTAATTCAAGAAACAGCCCCTTCTCTTTCCATTGCTTCTCGATAAACAGAAATGAAGCATTTGAAATATGAGATTACTTTTTCATAATCTTGATTTTGGTATATTCAGTGCATAATTACTCTCAAAAGTGTTGCCAAGAAGATGCCTATCTTCTGGCTTCTCTTCACGTCCTTAATGAGGCCCAGTGGTTATCTGCCTGACGTGGTCTAATAAGCACTGGCTTTTACAAGGAGGGAGGCAGCCCCAGCCCCCGGGCACCCCGGGATGTGGCAGGGCCTGCCCATTTCTGAGCTGGTACTAAATGGTGAACGGGCCCAGAGCACAAGATTTTAAAAGGTCTCATCTTTTGGACAAACATTCATCAGTCCCACTTTCAGAAAGGGAAAAAAATTCTTACCACTGTGTGGGCAGTAAAAGAGGGTTGCCCTGAAAGTATGTAACCTTATATGCTTTATATCATCTCCTAGAACTTTCTTAGGATATTCAAATAATAGTCACTACTATTACGCCTACTGCTATAACACACACACACTCACACTTCAAATAGAGCGCTCTCATGCGATTTTTCTTCTCATGAGAACAAAGGCTTTTCATTCAAAGATATAAGAGAGAGAAAGAAATATATCCTATTTCCCAATAAATTAATAAATTACACATTTAATCAAATTGCACAGATAAATCCAACATATCTAAAGGCATAAGAGTGAAAAATGACATTCAAAATTCCTTTAAAAATTTCTGCTAAATTTTTTCAAAAGATATTAAAATGATTTTTTAGCAATCACGTCAATTATTATTTTGAGTTAGTATCATAAATGGGAGTTAAAACTGTTAGGTAAACATCCTTAATTTACAGTACCTCTCTGCAGGTTATAAACCGATACCAAAAGTCAAGATGTAACTTTAGGGTGAAGAAACTTGCTAGATGCTGCTTTAACCAGATACTCAGTAAGACACACAGCTGGGCTGTCGTGATGCACAAGTGATTTGCCACCTGTGCCTAAGTGTGTAAAACACATGTTAAAGGAAATGGCAGATGTGGATGTATTGAGGAAAGTCCTACAAACTATCTGCCCTCCAGTCTACAAGCTGTTAATGGTACAAAAGAAAGAGACAGATCAAAGACTTATTTTAGTTTAAAGGAGACTAAGAAATCTAAGTGAAATGTATACCCTGGATTGGAATAAAGAAATTTCCACCAGGAACATTATTAGGATAACTAGTGGAAGTTGGAAATCTGCTCTGTCCTGTGTAGTATTGCCGTGTTATGAAATCTGCTGGATTAACAGAGCTGGCACACACGTTCCTGCATGTATACAATGTAAACACACACACACACACACACTCACACACAGTTACATATGATAAGAAAAACTTGCATACTAAAAAAGGAGACAGAACACAGAGGATAAACAGGAGTTCTGATGTGCTCAGCCATATTTTCCTCCTCTCTGTGGCTTCCGCAGGAACGAGGCTTGTGTGGCTTTTGGAATTTACACTCCTTCCACTTTAGCAAACTCTCTAAGAGGCCCATAATTTTGCTTTGGTTTTGTGAGCTATTGCTTAGTGTTTTAGATAGCTTATGAACTGCAACCTGTCTTCTTGAAGATTTTTCTTCTCTTACTGTCCTCTCTTTTAGGCAAACCATCTTGTCTCTATGAAAGAAGGAAGCAGTGGGTTTTGCAGACCTCCCACCCCCATTGCCTTTACATCATCTCCATTCATGGTGTGAGTTATTAGCATTGCTTGTAGTGAGGCTGCCTTGGCCACGCTGACCCTTGTCGCTCAGGAAGGGCGTGGTCTCTCCCTGGTGATGAACCCGAAGGTAGAAGTGGAGGCGACCCCCTCTCACCTAGATCTTTCTTGCTAGTGATGGGTGTAGTAAGCACAGGGTACAGCATTTCTGTTCTCCCAAAAGACCAAGTTCCTGATGTGCGTGGACCACTCTTTGCTCTCCCCCAGCCATTAGCAGTTACTTGCTAAGCTTTGCAAATGGATAACCCTGCTCAGGATGGCTGCCTTCCATCTCAACATCTCTTTAGTATTTCTGTAAAACTGATCTAGAAGAAAATATTTCATTTCCCCCCACTAACTCAGCCAGGAGTCACCAGAAAGTAAATGTCTGTAAGCTATGTTTTCCTGAGACAGAGGAATGTTCTGTCAGCTTGCTTGGAAGTTTGGATGAAAAAGAAACATAAAGGTTTCTTTTGTGTATGTGATTGTGTTAACTCACATGAAAATTAAATACTATTTGCAACATTTTTGAAGATAGTAAAATCCGACAGGCTGCAATAACCATATTATCGAGCACTGCTATAGAAATTACTTTTATAATAGCAGTGACCTGGGGTCACCATCATTTCCTGGTGCTTCTTGCTGGTATTAAGTCATTATCACTGGAAAAAATATATACTTAGCAACAAAGCATTTTATTGGGCTGCTTGATATGAGTCCATTAAAAAGAGGTCCTGGGTTTAACATTGCCTTTTGATGCATTCAAAAAGGTGGAGATGTAGTTTCTTCAGTGGGCTGAAATATGGATCCAAAGATGGCGCACGGTGAATGAGCCAGAGGAGCCTGATGTTCCTTGGTAGTAAACCAAATTAATGAGGGAGTTAAAAGCTGTGTGAAGCAGGAATGCCAGGGTGGATTTTTTTTTTAGGTAAAACACGGCCAAGGCCCAAAGGTTGCACCCTTTGAAGGTCCCCAGAGTGTACCTTTAGCTGATATCTGAACAGCAGAGATGAGGGAGCACTAGCACCTCAGGAACACCCTTGCCCCTCAATGGGACTCTGCAATGGGGACAGCAGTTGTTCAGTTGGAAAATCAAACTCAGTGTGTGTAACTGGGTCCTGAGTGACAGGACCAGGTGACAGCCGAACCACCCCCGGCAAGAGGGGCATCCATCCTAAAAGAGAGAGCAGGGGCAAAGCAATGGTCGGAATCACTGACTTACGTAGACCCGGGCGACTGGCTGATTAGACAAGGTGTTCCCAGGAGTGAGATAAGGAAGACGCCTACTAAAGTTTCGCGGGGTTTATATAAATAGAGAAACGTTAGGGCGCATGAGCAAACCTCTCCCTCAGATCGGAGCAAAAGAGAGTCAAGATCTCAAACCGTCCCCAGGAGTAAGAAGCACTGAGCAGCCTCGAGGAAGGACCCCGATCCCTCCCACAATATTGCGCTGTGCATGTCCCCCCCCCCCCCTTCCTCGGAGGGACCCACAGCCTTTTGCCAGGGTAACTGTCTGTTGGGGAGAAAGACGTGATCACACCTTTCCGGGCCCTCCAGACACTGGTTCTGAACTCTGCTGATCCCAGGAGATCTAAGGGATCGCCGTGGCCCTTCAGTCAGGATAGAGTCTGGGATATTAGCCAAGGTCCAAGTCACATTGGGTCCAGTAGTTCCATGAGTCCATCCGGCGGTCATTACTCCACTTCCGGATCGTGTAATGGGATCGATATACTCAGTACTCGGCAGAATTCTCACATCAGTTCCCTAAACTACAGTGTCAGGGCCACCGTGGCGGGAAAGGCCAAGTGGGAGTCAAGAGATGCCGTTACCAGGGACAGTAAATCAAAAGCGAGACTGCATCCCTAGAGGGACTGCAGAGATTGGTGCCACCATGGAGGACCTGGACGGCGCAGAGGTGATGGTGTGGGCTGTGACCCTCCAGCCCGTTAACCGGGCAGCTCAGGAAGCTGCATTTCGAATGGGCCAGAGTGAGTGAAGGCTGAGTCGAGCAGGACAGGCTGCCGCAGGGCTGCGTCTGGCACCGCGGCCACGTCCTCCAGCAGATCGAGTGGTACCTGAGGGCCAGTGGCAGGCAGGGACGATCTCTGGGGCTTCTGGAAGCCCCCGTAGTGGTTTTGGGGCACGGCTACACCGTGTTTTGTAGAAAACTACTCTCCCTCTGAGAAACAGTTCCTGGCTTGCTGAGGGGCCTTGGTGGAAGCGAACACCCGAACATGGGACACAGCTTGGCATGCAGCCCGAGCCACCCACTGTCGTGGTTACTTCTTTTGTTCTGGGACAAAGTAACTGACGCAAGCAACTCAGAGGGAGGAGAGTTTGCATGAGTTTACAAGTTGCATGAGTTTCCAGGTTTTCAAGTTCTGGACCACATTCCTGTCTACAGTTGGCCGGCTGCAAGGCAGGACAGCAAGACAGCGAGGCGTGTCAGCAGACAGCTGCTCGCGGCTGGTGCACAGAAAGTGAAGAGATCAGTGGAACAGAGTTTCCACCTTCACATCTACCAGAGGCGACGGACTTCACCCGGAGCCAGAGCGAGTGAGACCGACCATCAGCCGGCTCCGCAGCGCCGCCGCCTGGCCGGCTCCGGAAGGCGCCCCGAGCGGGAGCGGGCGGAGACCCGGCGGTCAGCGCGGCCCGGGCCTGCGGGAAGGTGGGTCCCGGGGGCGGAGCTGGAGCCCGGGCCGGTGCCGCTGGGGTCACAATCTCTAGGAGTCCAACGCCCGTCCGAGCTGAGGAGCCCGCGCTGCCCATGTTTGCAGGAGTGTGCCGGGGAAACGTCGCAGATCTCCCGCGCCCACCGTCAACACAACGCCCCGGTGCTGCCCCCGGCGACGGGGTATGCGTCCCGCGCAGGTCCGGCCCACGCCCGCTCGCGGGTGCTGTTCAGCCGGTCAACAAGCCGGGTCCGTGAGGGCAGAGCGCCAGCCAGCCCCGCGTGAGCGCCCCTGCGCGCCGCTGGGCGGAGTGACGGGCGGCCGGGCAGCTCCGGCGTGGTCTCAGCCCCGCGGGGACGGTCGCCGCTCGCCCTGGAGACGGGCGTGGCGGGAGCCACCGCGACCGGGAGGCTGCGGCGCGTTAGCGACGGCGCCCGGCCGCTTTTTATTTAGCTTCTATGTGTAAATCCAGGATAAGAACATTTGTGTCTGTGTGAGACCCTGTGGGGTGGGGGGAATTATGTTCTACCATACAGCCTTCTGCAACAAATATGTCTCTATCAGGGTCTGTAAGTTTCAAGGGTCAGAAATACAACAAATATAGACTAAACCAGAAAATATATTTACTGAAGGGATATGGAGGGCAATTACTGCATTTAAATAATACATGAGGACAAGGGAGCTAGGCATCAGCCTAGACCAAGCTAAACACTGATTCAAAAAGAGTCCTTGGAGTCATGGCAGCAGATGCCACTCACCCCATGGCAGGCTGTCCAGAGCCAGATACAGCACTGACCCACTTTGGTGGCCCTGATATCCCTGGAAACCCAGTGTTTTAGCTAATGCTGCCTTCCTCTGCTGCCTGAATGGACTTTACTTGGCTGTTTTTTGTTTGTGTGTTTGTTTTGTGAGACAAAGTCTCATGACAGAGCCTATGCTGGTCTTGAGCGCATTATGTAGTCAGAATGGACTGAAACTCATGATCTTCTTGCTATAGTCTTCTAAGTGCTGGGATGACAGACATGTGCCACAGGTCTTGGCTCATGATGGACTTTGCATGGCTTTTTAAATCTTTGAATAGCTTACTGCTGCTCACAGTTTGAGTTGAGCACATCCGGCTGTTCAAGCACAGATCCTTGTGGTCCATCATAGCTTCAAAGGAAGCAGGAAAGATGAGCAGCAGGCGCACTGAGCTTCTAGCTGCTTTGTTTCTTACTTGGATGAATAAGATATAAATTTCCAAAGTACAGAAAAGGATTTTAATGACAGGTAGCTTAAAAATGCACAAATACTGAAACCTAAATGTTAAGAGAAATGTGTAGAAAACATTAATATACAAGCAAAGAATGAAGACATGACTGTGAAGAGGGTATGTTGAGAGTTAGGAAGAGCTCAAAGCAAAGCAAAAACCCTCACAAGTAGAACAGTGTCCCTATTCAAAAGGAACAATAGTACCGTCAACATTTACCCAAGTGCTCACTACATTTTAAGAAGGGTGTTAAATAGTGAACCTGTGCTAACTGTATTAGCCTTTATAGGAAAGCAGCAGTGTCACCATGCATGCCAGCAGGTAAACAAAGCGAGGTGTCAGAGGTGTACAGATAATGTGTCCTGGGTTACACAGCTAGCAGCACCCTGGACAGAGATCTGAGCATCTGCTCCAGAGCTGCAAGGACTGCAGGGTGATGATTCTTAGGACAAACTCAAGAAAGAAGCAAAACGACAGCATCCACAAACGCCCTGCTCCCCTTGAAGACCATTTGCAGCATAGCAGGAGCTCTGATGATCTCTAAGTGGAGTGTCAGGTTGGCCCCGTACCCAGGTGGCTCTTGGGACCTCAAATCTCGTGAACGGAGCCACAGGAAACTCTCAGTGGAACAAGAGGAGGAAGAACGGTTTCCAGTGCAGGAAGCTTCTGCTGGGATCATACGTTATACACTCACTTCCACAGCCTCCACTTCATGATGAAGTTTTGGACAGTCGCTCCTCAAACGTGCAGCATTCTCTCCCATCTTTGCTCCCAGATAAATGATCCTGTTTTCTGATTTGTATGTGAAAATATTAGAACTATCAGGAGGGACCCTCCCAGCGTGCCACACACACTGGTGTCTTCTCATCCTGCTTCCTCAGGCCTCACTCCCTGCAGTCGTCTTTGCCTCCCCCATGCTCATACGTCCACTCAGTGTCCAGGGAAATACCCAGAGCACCGCAAATTCTCATCATCCCTGCCCCCACAGGAGGGGCTGTCACCTGGATGGATGACCCTGACAGATGGCATTGCAGCCCCTTGGGCTGCCTGCAGAATCTGGTTTTGCTTCCCCTCAGTGGGACAGCAGATTCTTCTCTGATATTTCTTGGTCACTAAAGAAGCAAGACTTTTTCTGAGGTCATTCTTTAGCCTGAATTAATACATTTTCCAATCCCTTGTATTTAAAATAAATACTTGGCCTGTGTGTTGCTCTGGATGGAGACATCTTACCAGCTGTCCCCTCTCTTACTACTACTTTAAATCCCTCACACCCATCTTGGCTGTTGCACACGCTCAGATGTTTTGTACCTTGCAATGCTAACTCATGTCAGAGAATTAGCAGAGGGCTGTGCTATTGATTGTGCCCAAAGCACATGCCAAGCATTATCCTCACTATGGCTTGTTTTGAGAAGAGAGTCTAGCCACAGCTCACATGCCAAGGTCGGAGTAACTCACACCCAAATTCTGTTCCCACAACAAACCTTCTGAGAAGAAGGACAATGGTCTACTTACAACCATATATTTTGTCTATTCTTTTCCTAATTTGAGAATGCTTTGTCTTATCTTCTATGAGCCTTGCTTGCATTAATTTCCATGGAAACGACACATAATTTGCCTGTCCCCCAACTGATTGCTAATGAAAATCAGTGCCCGGGTCTGGCTGGGGCCTCTGTTGGCTGCACTGGGGTTGGTCCTACTGGCCCTGCTCTCTCAGTTCTGCCTCTAGAGCATTCTCTCTCAGGCCCGTGTCATGTGCTGGGCTGGGGGACGGGGCCTCAGTGCAGGAGCCCCAGCACCTGCTCATCTCTCCACGACTGCTGCCTCTTCACTCTCTAGCACATCCTCTTCTTTATTCATCTTCATTTTAATCTTATTTTTAAGACAACTTTTAAATTTTTAGAAAGCTCTTGTACAGTTTGCTTAATAAAACTTGCAAGGTCTTATCACAATAATCCTGGCTTTAAAAAAGCAAGCTGTCCTTTATATAGCCTGTAACTACTAATCAAATGCATTCCCTGAATCATGAATGGTGTTGGGTCCTGGGTAACCGGATGCATCAAACTCACTTCTGGTCCCTCATTTTCTGGCTCAAACATTAGCAGCCTCATCATTATTACTTCATAGATGAGACATAGACTTGGAGAGTTTAAGTAAGACTTGCCGAAATCCCCAGGCTTACAAAATGATAAGCATTTAAATTCTGGTCTGTCTCCCAAGAGTGTGTTTCAGAATTTGTGTCAGGTTTTAATGAAAATCTTCAGAGGAGGCATACCTCCATCACTTTGATGGTAGAGGATTAATTCAGTTGAAGTTTCCAAGTTACTTGTTCCCACAGTGGTAAGGAAAATATTTCATTAGACTAGTATTTATGTTAATAAAAATATGAATACAAAATTAGTTTTTCCTCTGAACTTGTATAAGCCAATTACAAAAGAATTTCCAAAAGTGTTTGACTGCTGTCAATAATGAGTTATGTGTGCTGTAATCTTTGGAGGAGAATGCCCTAAAGAGTAAATTTTACCTGTATGTACAAAGTATTTATTTGAGGTCAAAAAAGAGATTTCATTATTTTGTCATTAGCTCTTGAAGGCTTTTAAGAAGAAACATTTACTCTAATATCCATCATTATCTTCTTAGGCCAATTAGTACATCATTTTAATTTGTGTTACTTAGCAGAACAAGAAGATAAAATTATCACAAGCTTAACAAAATGCATGTTGAACTGCAGTAGAGTCTGCTAGAATTTAGATTGAATATAGGCTTGTGCTGGACTAGTGATGAAAGAAAAAAGAAATTGAGGTGTATATCATGACCCAAAATACGTATTTTCAATGTCTTGGTTTGGGCTTTGAGTCATTTTTCTTCATCATTTTTTAACTGAGAGAGAATATGGTCTTTCTCCTGTAGTTTGTGAAATATACCTCTCCCCGTTTGGTTACTCTACCTTCCTTCCCTGAGGTGATTTTCTGTCTGTCATACCTTCCTGGACTACCATCTGGAATGAAATAATAAACATCTCTGCACACTTGCTCCACAGCATAGACATATGCCATCTGTTCCCTGGGCCGTTCCAGATTCCGTGGCCACCCGTCAGCTCCATCTGCGAGAGGGCGCCCACCCGCGCCCTCCCGGCTGCCTTGTGATTCTGTTTCACCGCAGAGACAGTAGTTCTCTGCACCACATTCTAAGCTAAGTAGAGAGGAGAATTTTGATGCACAAACAGAATCTGAAACTAGAAGACAGCAGCTACGGTTTCCTAAATTACTTGGAAGGACATTGTAAAGGGAGATTTCTGGAAAATGTCAGGTGCATAACTATTTATCATTACAAGGTGAGTGGCTAGCAAATTTATTTTTCAGTAATTTAAGCTTTATAATCATAATAGCTATTTGATTATAGTAAGTTATATAAGCTAATATCCATATAGCAAATAAACACTTAAGAAAAATTTCAGCCTTTTCCTTACTCCAGGTTTTAAGTAGCTCTTCTATGATAAAGGAAGCTAGGGTGTTTAGTGTTTTAACAAATTGTGAAACTTGAGTTAGAGCACGTCAGTGCTGCTGTTGTGTCACGGTGCCAGCCTCACTGTTGGGTGATTTAGTTTCGAATGTATTGTTGTTTTTATTTTAGATGTGGTCTCACTAAACTGTCCTGACCACTCTCAACCTTCTAGGGAGCTATTCTTACAGATGCACCTTCATACTCTGGATTCTGTGCTCTTTTATTCCTAGTTTGTGTGGATTTAGATAAAAACTTATTTGCTTTAAAATTTATGTCTTTAGTTTCTATAAGTTGGTCATCCTATGTTCATAAAGTGATACAATTATACCTTGCTGTGTTTTGAGTCCGTCTTTCTGAGCCTAATGTTTGAGCTATTTCTGTGTTTCTGTGAAATATCACTCATTTCTTCTAATAGCCTCCTTTTTATTCTGTCATCACTATCTCTAAAATTTCTTTGGTATTTTCAATTTGTGGACTTTTCAAAGATATTTTGGATAATTTCTTCAGTGTGTTCTACTTTTTTGTGTGTATGGAATTGGGGATTGAACTCAGGACCTTGCAATTGTCAGGCAACCAGCAGCATCACTGAGCTACATCCCCTTCACTGTGTTTGAGAGTTCACTAATTTTTCTGCATGTAGTTTTCCTGGCGAGCTTCTGAATTAATTTTTTTTTTTGGAGACAGGGTCTCGCTTTGTAGTTCAGGCTGGCCCTGAGCTCAGCCTCAAACTCACATCACAGCAATCCTCCTGCCTCTGCCTTCCGAGTGCTGGGATTACAGGCATGAGCCACCATGCCCAGCATTGTGGTATGTGGTACTGGTTGCTGCTGAGTGTGAGTCTCCACACTCACTATTGTATGTGGTTACCGGGGGATTGAACCCAGGTCATTGCTCTTGCAAGACAGGCCCCGGATCCACTGAGCTAAATCCCCAGCCCATTCTGAATTAAATTTTTTTTTTTTAAGGTTTTTTGAGACAAGGTCTCGCTTTGTGGTTCAGGCTGGCCCTGGGCTCAGCCTCCAACTCACATCACAGCAGTCCTCCTGCCTCTGCCTCCTGAATGCTGGGACTATAGGTGTGAGCCACTATGCTGTGGTATGTGGTACTGATTACTGCTGGGGTGAGTCTCCACGCCCAATATTGTTACGTGGTTACAGGGATTGATCTCGAGCCCTTGCGTTTGCAAGACAGGCGCCGGAACCACTGAGCTAAATCCCCGGTCCCTGAATTAGATTTTAAAACAATGATTAGTTGTATGTAGAAGTTTTGTTTCTTTAATTTTCTATAACTGCTTTCTCTTTATGTATTTATATATTTTTCCTGAAATACTCAGTGGGCAGAATAAAGATGTTCCCCAAAGAGGCCCACATTACAATCCTCAAGATCTACGAGTATCTTACGTCACACAGCAAGTAGAAATGGAATTAGCTGACTGCAGCAAGATTGATCCTTGGAGGACTGTGGCACAGGTCGCCCCCTGGGGGACAGGTGATCCACACAGTTGGAAGAGGCACTCAAACTAAAAGTCAGAGGCAGAATAGTCCGGTCAGAGTGGTGTAATGTCAGCAGCACTGGTGTCCACTGCTGGGCTAGAAGGTGGACGGGCTCACGGTGTGAGAAGTCTCCGACAGGGGCAGCTGGAAAGGTGAACATGTGGCTTCTCAGGCTCTAGAAGCAGCACAGCGTGGCCACACCTTCATTCCAGCCCCATGCAACCCCATACGAGTTTTGATCTCTAGAGTGGCAATGAATTTATATTGTTAAGCCTCTAAGTTTGTGATAATTTGTTAAAGCACCAACAAGAAACCAATGCTGGGTATACTAAGGATTTTTAAAATTTCTTTCTGTAAATTTTATGATCGGCTTTTGATTTTATTCTTGATTTTTTTTTTCTGTTCAGCTTTTGATTTTCATTGCTTCTACTGCTATCATAGTAATTAATGTTTTTCATGAATATTAAAGTTCTCCTTCTGAGCATTTAGTAGGATTTGACTTCTTTGTTTTTGAAATTATTATTATTATTATTATTATTTTTTTTTTTTTAGGTTTTTTGAGACAGGGTCTCACTTTGTGGTTCAGGCTGGCCCTGAGCTCAGCCTCAAACTCACATCACAGCAATCCTCCTACCTCTGCCTCCCGAGTGCTGGGATGACAGGCGTGAGCCACCACGCCTGGCACTGTGGTATGTGGTACTGGTTGCTGCTGGGCGTGAGTCTCCACGCCCAGTATTGTATGTGGTTACTGGGGAATCGAACCTGGGCCCTTGCGCTTGCAAGGGGAGCTAACTCCCTGGCCCTGTTTTTGAAAGTTTTGGTTTTATTTTATTTTATTTAACTTACATATAATAATTGCATGTGTCTTTGAGTACATGTGATGTTTCAATGTTTGACAACATGCATGTGTCATGATCAAATCATGATCATTAGTTTATCAAATATTTGTTATTTCTTTGTGGTTAAACATTCAAAATCTTCTGATTATTTTGGAGCATATACTATATTATTTCTTGTAGAATAGTGATTCAGAGCTCATCCCTCCTTACCGGGACGTATTTTTACTTTCTGACCAATCTCTTCACACCCTTTCTTCCCTCCACCCTCTCTAGTGTTTGGTAACTTATTTTCTCAACTATGAGTTCAACATTTTAAAACTCCATGTATGAATGGGATCATGTGGTATCTATTCTTCTGCTCCTGGATTATTTCACAATTGTAATGTCTTGCACTTTCTTCCACGGTTACATGAAGCTCTGTCCTTCTGAGAGCTTGATGTAGTCCAGTGACATCCTTCCCAGTAATCTGTGAAGATAAATGATGGGGATGATGGGGCTTTTTCTCACCAGAAGCTTTGGGAATCAGCACATGGTTTGCAGAATTCTGTTCTACTTCAGTGTAACCATGGAAACATATACTAGTGTCTACCTCAGCCTGAACTCCCGGGTGACGATAATGAGCCAAGTATTGCCACTGATCAACATTAGAAATGAAGTCTGGGTGCAAATTAAGCTTTTGTGTTGTTCTCTGAGATTTGGGTTTTGTTATGACAATATGTACTGTATTGCTCCCTCATAAATTGGTGCAAGAAGTGAGTTAGGTTATAGTTTTTGAAAAGGAACTTATAATGTGTGGCATTAGCTGAATGATCTTTGACCAAGAGTGAAAAAAGTATGACACGTAGGAAGAATGACAGTCCATGTGCTGGGTCGGCAGCTGTGCACGCTTGATTACGTTGCTACCTGGAAGATCATTAAAGACCAAAGTTTACCGGAAGGCCACGTAGCTCTACAGGGTGAAGGAAGCCAGATGGCAATAGTGCCGGTCTCTGTTGGGTATGTGTGATATTACAGCACAAGGACATGCTTCAAAAAGGGTTAGTGTGTGAAGAAGTCCTCTCATCTTGTTCTCTGAAAGTTTGTCTTTTTGTTTTGTCTTCAAATAAACACTTTTCCTTAAACAGTAAACCAATTATATTTATGTTTATAATTATATGTATTATATATGTATTATATTATTATATTATATTATATATGTATTATATGTATTATATTATGTTTATAATTATATGTATTAATCCTTATAGTGTGGTTGAACTACCTTGTTTTCAATTTTATGAAAGTTTCTTAGCAAAAGTCCTTATTTTGAATATGATCCTGGTTTCCCCCAGCCTGTTTTCTAATTTCAATAATGAAGGAAAAATGTTTATTATACAACTAATAATCCTCATGGATATGTTAAAGAACATATGAGAAACGGACACATATTCCAATACTTTACTACATATAAATCAATATCCCAGGTCTGAGTTTTGAAAGGAATTAACAACTCTGTATAGATTTTGATCCCAATTTATACAAGATTTAAATGATTCCATTTTTTTTCCTCTTTTGGTTATTTTCATATTTTTACCTCTTTTCATCCATGCAGTTTTAGTCTAATATGGAAAACATGTTTCTTCTTTTGCTGGAGCATGTAAAGTGTATTATTAAGTGTATAAATTCTGCCTACACCATTAATGCAAGATTTTTGCTCCTCAAGTCATTTATTCTATTCAGAGTCAAGTTGGAAAACTCATGCCAAACACTTCAGGGTGTAGAATGTTGAATTCAGTAGGAAATTGCTCTGGATGTACAAGAGCAGAGATTGCAGTGTATGTAAGAGGCACGATGGAATTAATATTTCTGTTATGCCTAGAATGAGTTTAAAACTGAAATGTAATTAGCTTAATTTCATCTTCCTTTAAAATATATTTAATTAAAAAGTTGTATTGTCCTTCAGGCCTTATTTCTAAATGATAAATGCACCTCTATCACTTTTCCCAGAAATTCAAAACTACATTGAAGATGTTGTGTTTTTATTATGAGATCTTCCAAATGAATTCTTTATGGATAGTAAGGGGCACTGCTACCCTTGTAAACAGAAACATCTTTTTCTTTAAATGTTCTATGTCCTGTAAGTTTAAGGTCAAGATCAAGGTCTCCGTCAGCAGTGAGAGTCAGCCCACACGGCAGACAGTGTCTGGCCTCAGCTCCTAAGCTCCAAGGAGGAGTTCTCAAGCACCAGTGCAGTGTAAATACTTGTCTAAATTCTGCTTCCACTTGTTCAGAAATGAAACTGTGCGCTCAGCGCCCTCCGTTCTGACCTCGTCTCAGCAGGGGAGGACTAAGGACACAGTGTTAGTGCTTAGGATCAATGGATTGAGGTATTAAACATCATCCCAAAGAAAACACTGGGAAAGAATACTGTAAGTATAGCCAGAAAGGCTACAGGAAACCTGTATTTGACGCCTAGTAATGCCTCTCCAGAGGACACATGACCACTTTTCACTCTCTTGATTGTCTCTCCTGTGGCGGCCTCCTACCCCTAAACAACTTGTGAGTATCAAGGTTGGGCTGTGTCGCACTCATGCCTTCCACTTTGATTCTGCTCTGCTGGCTTATGTACAATGTCTCACCCTTTCTTCCTCATTTATTTATTCAAGAAGTATTCACCACAGGGTGATCGCAAGCCAGGTCATGGGGTTACAGCAGACAAGGTTCCTGCTCTCACTGCGGAAGAGATTGGTATGGAAATGAGTCAGTGAGAAAATTCAAATGTTAATGAGTGAAATGAAGATAATGATTGGAGTGTCCATGGGCAAAGTGAGTTTACAGCAAGGAGGTAACTGCTTTTGCTCTACTGTCTTCAGCAAGGTGTCCTTGCCCAACTGCCCTTGTCACCATGAAAACACGGCTGCCACCCTTGCGGCCCATGTATGGCATAGCCTTGCTTTCTCTGATGGGACAAGCAATGTCTTCCCTAGAGTCGATCCATAGACTTCTACTTTTGTCTCATTCCTGTGCCAAATACATTGCCAAGGGCCATGGACTTACTGTGATTGGCTTAAATAATCATAATTTATTTATAAAGCAAGAGTTAGAGCCACCACTTCCACTCAACTGAGATAAGGGTAAAAATGTGGAAAAAGGAGATTAAAAATAAGGAAAAATGACAATTGGATCATGGAAAATATCTGCTGCACTTTGTCTTGACTGAGATCTTTGTTTGAAGCATATAATAGTTTCCTAGGGTGAAGTGTAAATATTTAGGGCCTCTGTGTGGACAACATTGCCCTGATTTTACCTTTTACCGACAATTGATGATTATGTGGTATTGGGCTCCTATAGCACAGAAGCGTTTCCTCAGAACCTTGCAGGTCACAGCGTGGGGGATCTTTGTACAGAATTCTCTACGGGATCAGCTGAAATCTCTGGCTGTGTTCTGGGAGTGGCCGCAGTTCTCAGGGGCTGTTTCTTGAGGTGCTGGTTTTGTTTTTCCTTCAGCAGCACAGATTGAAGCTCTTTTGACTTTCCATTCTGGGAGACTTGGTTTTATTGCTTACGTAGTTATTTCCTACCATTTTGAATTCTTCCTTTTTAAAAATATTTATTAACTGCATCTTTGGTAGCATAAATTGGCGTTTTAAATTTTGTCTTTTCTCTCTTACATTTCACTTCTCATCAGTTGTCATTTTATAAACTAATTCCTCATTTTTAGCTCTACACTCACAGTCTTTATTTCCATTACTTTTAAAATGTGCTCTGTTTTCTTCTTAACAGTAAATTATTCTGTTCCAGGTTTGAGTATGAAGTCTACACCACAATTCTACTAGAGCCAACTTCTCTCACCTTCTCAGAGCCAGATGATCTATTTTCTACATTTTTGAATTCACATCTCTCCCCACATTAAAGAGAAACAGTAATGGCTCACTTACACTTCCAATACACTAAAGCTACTGGTTAAAGAATGAAAAAACAAATTTAGGAGTGAATAATGGTGTTTGAAAGGACCAATAGCACATAACGCCCTGGTCCTGGTCCCAGTGGGACAGCCTTCGGGCTCCAGCCAGAATTTGCTAGGAAAAGACTAGGGCTGGGTGACCTCAGTTCCTTGTCTCTCCTCTAATTTGTATTGACATTTCCTGATTGTTTCCATCCCTAAATTAACCTTTCTGCCTCCATGTTCACTCTGAGACCCTACTAAGGCCTTTCTGTCCCACCAAATGTTGTATACTTGCATTCTTCTTCTTCTCCCACTGCTAATCTACAGCAAAACCTATCAAAATTGGGCTGGGATTTAGCTCAGTGGTTCTGGCACCTGCCTTGCAAGCACAAAGGCCTGGGTTCTTCCCCAGTAACCACATAAAACAAGCGTGGAGACTTACATCAGGAATCAGAACCACATACCAGTGCTGGGTGTGTTGGCTCACACCTGTAATTCCAGCATTGGGGAGGTAGAAGCAGGAGGATTGCTGTGAGTTGGAGGCTGGCCTGGGCTACATAGTGAGTTCAGGTCTAGCCTGAACCACAAGGTGAGACCCTGTCTCAAACAAAACAAAACAAAACAAAACAAAACAAAACAAAACACTATCAAAATTACTACATGATTAATTCATGATGAAATGTAAATGATTGACAGTCCAAAGAGAAGTCTTGAAAACTCTTTAATTGGCCTCTCTGACAGAGGAGGATGTTTTTGAGAGCCTTTTGGGGGCCTCTTGCTTCCCCTAGGCAGACTCTTGTGAGCCCTGTCCCAGGGACATCGAAGCAGTAATCAGCAACTTAATGATTTAATTCTGAAAGAGCTTCAAAAGTGAGATGTAAATGTATTCACTTGCTCACATCTGCATATGCATTACATAGATAATGATGACTAACAACTGTAGTCAGAAAAGGCAGCCACTCCTTCCAGAGTTTTTAAGACCCAAGTGAAAATGAAGAGACGATTTTATACATGAAGACTGGAAGAGAAGATTTTCACAGGGAATCCTGACCACATTTTCTTTCTCAGAAACTGTATGACACTGGCCTGATTCCAACTGGAAGTCTTTGCAAACATCGACAGAAGCAATGAATTAGATGAACTAGAGCCTCACATGTGTTGCTAAATGCTATGGACCTAAGAATGCACTTAGAATAGTGTTGTCTAGACGAACTGGTGTGATGTGGGCCCCAGATGGACGGCGGTGTGCTGAGCTGCTGTGCAGCCTGAGTGCACTGATGCATTACACAGACTCAAAGTGGATTCTCTAGAAAGGGTTGTTGAGTGATTTGGAGTTGTGAAAACACAACAGATCCTAATGAAGGAAACAGACTTGAGAGTTTGTGTCTGGCAGACTAAGGTGCCTGCTCTGTGGAGGCTAAACCTGAGCTGAACTCAGAGTATCTTTTGTGTGTGTGGGTCCAGGAACTGAACCCAGAGCCTTCAAACTGGCCGATACCCCCAGCCCCCATGTCACGTTGAAAACACTTGTGAGTTAAGGTCTCTCTAAGCCAGAGTTCAAATGTGTGAGTCTCACCCTTGTGAAGTGCTGGAGTCGGGGTGAATGCCACTTGCTGTAGCCTTACCTTCGATAAGCATTGTAAAGCCCAGTGCTGGGCGGACTCGCTCCCCGGAGTGTGTTTTCTGCCATCTCAGCTCCTGGGATCAGGTTGTGCATGTGTGTGTGAACATCTGTTCACAATGGCTCTAGAATGGAAACATACTCAGGAAAACACATCGGCGCCTCATCTGAATGCAGAGCATGAAACAGAACTTAATCTGTGTGACTGAGAGGATAAGGACGCCAGGGCTTGATCTGGGTGTGATTCTATCTGTGTAATCACAAAGTGTGTACCTTCTAGCATACCTAGTTACCTCACTGAGTCTCAGTTCCCTCATTTGTGAGAGTGATACAAATTAGTCATCTAAATGCATGCTAAAAACTACATGAGTTAATTTACTGATGCTCATACATTTAAAAAATATACCAGTTCTCCTCCTCTTTAGCCCTCATGGGTCACACTGTAGATCAGTCTGTCCTGTACAGTCCTGACAAGAGCACATCACACAGCTAGATGAGGTGCTTGGTGAGTGTAAATAACGACACACACTCTGAGAGCACAGATCCACCCTCTCAGTTTGGAATTCGCTTGAATTTGCCTGGTATTAGACTTGAAACAGGTGGTCAGTCTTGGATCAGATGACTCTACAATCCAATTATTATAACACAATGGGCAATAGGTGTCTCCAGTATTTAGACTTAAAAATTAGCAGAAAATGGGGTTAAAGTAAACAGGTGGGAATTAAAAAGACAATCGAACTAATCTTGTTACTGGAAACAAGAAAGAAAAAAATCTTTTTTGGTGGAAGAATTGTACTCTTTCCTTAAGAGAACATGTGAAAGTTATTTGTTTCCATTGCAGAATGCAAAAAAACAGTGTCTCCCTTGATAAGCCGAGGGGCATGCAGAAAAGAAATGCTGAGTTTCCATATGCAAAGAAGCAGAGGAAATGAATACTCCACTTGACCTTAGTCAAAAGGCTGAGAAGCAATAAGGAAATAAGTACTTATGAGATGTGTGTGTGCATGTGTGTGCCTGTGCAATACTGTACTAGAGCTTTTCCAAACACCACACATAATCGTGAAGGAATATTAAAGGTCAGAGAACTGAACGTTGGAGGCGTTAATGACATTCTCCAGTTCATGCCACCAGCATTCATGTTCAAGTGTCAGAGCACACGATTCAAACTTGGTCCGTAAAGACTCATGTAGTGAGACAGTGGAAGCAAAGGTGGCATGCAGTAATGACTAGGTTCGATCAAACAGGTACTCTGAGAAGCCCTGTTTAGGCATCCACACTTCAGGCTTGTACCTGAGGCCCGCTCATCCTTGCTGTGGGACATTTACCGTTATCATCTGAGCTTCACACTTCCTGCTTCACTGAGGCAGCCTGAGAAAACATTGCCTTTTGGTAACAGTAACAGGCCAGACCTTCCAGGGCCTCTCACAGCAGCAACCTCCCTCGAATTTCCCCAGTGAGACATAACTTGCTTCATTGCTGACGAGACTGTGAGGTGGCCTATCAAGCTGGCAGGCTGTCCTGGAGCTTCTGGTGGAGCCAGACTTGATAGTTGCAGGCTCAGGGGAACAAGAAGAATCAGTGACTATGGCCGAGCTCTGTCAGAGCAAGAGGCAGGGATGAGAAGTCGGAGCCCTGCTCTCCCTGGACTGCTTTCTCACAGCACATTCCACTTCCTCTGGAGGAAGCCCAGAATCCAGCCAGGGCCCCGGGGTGGTCACCTCTGGGATCACCCTGGAGGTTCATTACGGTGGAGGGGACTGCGTGGAGGTGTGAACTTCATCTGTTTACCTCCAGGCTGCTTATGAAGGTAAGGAAGGTAGTGCACTTCGGTTTCCAGCTCCCTGGCTTATGTTTTACTCTTCTCTTCCTGTCTCACTCACTTTTGTGGTTTGATAGTTTTATCTAGCGCTAAGCCTTGATTACTTTCTCTTTATTGTTTATTTATTTGCTGTAGCTTTTTTTGTGTTGTGGTTTCTCTAGGGCTCATATAAAATGTAGTTATAATAGTTTTTTAATGTAATAACAACTTATCAAAAGATGAAAATAGCTTCAACAACAGTACCTGGAGCCCTGGAACATCATAGCTTATGGGACCACTGGGGTCTTTGTTGTTACTGGAGGTGAAAATAAGAGTTAAGTCCAGATATGCCATAGCTGCCCTGTAGGTAGGAAACATGGCTGAATCATAGTGCCAATTGTGCAATTATTTTTCCCAGATAGGATTGCTCCAGATGAAAATACACATTAGCATTAATTCCTTTCCCATTAATACCTCCCCTTGCTTCAAATACATACATCCCAGCCTTTCGGCCACTTTCTGAGGTAGTTCTGCAGTCCTGTTTGCTGAGTGTTTTCCAGTGTTTTGAGACTTTTCCTAATGTCTATCTGTCAAGGTCAGTTTCACATGATGGAGGAGCCAGAAATCACATGGTTCCAGATCTGAGTAAATAAGGTGCATAAAACACCACCAAGGTTTTAGAACTTGCCTTTACCTTGAATAGTACCAGCCAGTAGCACTCAGACCTCTTAAAAGAATTTCGGAATTACTTCAGAAAGCAGCAAGAATAATGGGATAAAAACATTCAAAACCAGGTGTGTGTGTGTGTGTGTGTGTGTGTGTGTGTGTGTGTTCTTCACTGTGACTTTATGTAATAATTTTTAAAATGTAAATATTCACTGTAAGGTCAGATGCACAAATGGAATATTACTCACTCTTAAAAAGAAAGAAATCATGACATTGTGATAACATGAATGGACGAGGAGGACATTACGTTAAGTGAAATAGGCCAGACACAGAGAAATATGACATACCTTAAACTTGCATGTAGAATCTAAAACATTCAGGCTCACACAGACAGAAGGTAGAGGGAAAGTCATTAGGATCAGAGGACAAGAGAAATAAAAATATGTTAGCCAGAGGAAATAAATTTGTGATTATAACATAAATAAGTTCTAATATACAGCATAATAACAGTAGTTAATAATAATGTACTGTGTAGTTGAAATTATCCTGGAAGAGATTTTAAATGCTCTCTTACATATTCATCTAACTCTTTGAAGTGCTGTATAAATGAATTATCTTGATTATAAAAATAATTCTTCAATGTATATGTATCTCAAGCTGATGAATGTGATACATGTACATACTTCACATACATATTTATACATGCACATATATGTAAAACTTTGACTTGTCAACTATACTTCAACAGAACTGAAAAAATGGCACTAACTTTTAAAAAGTGATTGTCATCTGGGGCTGTGGGGAAGAGAAATATGGAATTGTTCAATGGTAGCATTTCAGTCATGCAAGAAGAAATATTTTAGAGGTTTTCTGTACAGTAGTACAAATAGGTAAATATTGCACTATACAA
>PVIR01005149.1:0-74186 GCA_004026965.1 Petromus typicus | reverse complement strand
ATTTCCAATAATTTTTACTTTTAAAATTTCTTGATATCTATAAATGAGAAGAGATACATTTCACAAGTAACACAAAGAAAAAGAGAAGTAGTTTGGTTACTTTACAAATGAGACACTTCTGTTGACTTGTTAAGATCTATTTTTTCATGACAAAATCTAATGTTAAAATAATACAGGAAAAAACCATCATGTATTTCTTGATAAGTAGAAAAGTATATTAAGGACTTTTACAGTGTACTAGCAAAGTATGAAGTTAAGAAAAATGAAACAATTTTGCACACACACTAGTAGATATGTATACATGTGTGTATATAAAGGCATATATATATATATATATATATATATATATATATATATATATATATATATATATACATATGCAGCATAAAACAAAAAACCGAAGTGGCCTGAGACACACCTGACTCAGACTGGCCTTAGCTCTGATGATGGAGAATATGAGAGGAATGAGAATTGACAGAGTCAACTTTTGCTACAGGGAAACCAATTTCCTTCACAGAGCTTTTAACCAAGTAGTCTACTTCCCCTGCCCTGCTCCTTCTCTGATTGACTTCTCTGTTGGGCTACAGTGAACCTCAGTTATCTGACGTGCCCTGGCTCTTCTTGCTTCTGAGGCTTTGATGTGCTTTGTGTCTTTACATAAACAAAGGCTTAGTTTGTAAGTTTGAGTTGCAGCATCACTTTCCCTAGAAAGCTCTTCTGCTCTATTGAAGGTGGCATGAAACACTCCATCCACTTTTTCCATCCCTCGCTTCCCTTTCTTTCCTGCTCACTTCATGGTAAGCACCTGTGAAATGATCTTTTCCTTCTCCTACACTGAAAACATTTGAAAGACATTATCTATCTTAGTCACAGCTCTATGTCTGAGAATAATGAGGAGCTATAGAATAAATACTTGTGGAATGAATGAAAAAATAAAAGCAGTAAAGGAAACCACAAGAAAGCAGTTGAAGGCATATAACAAGTTCTTTGAATGTCCACCAGGGTGGCACAGCCTCCTGTCTCCACTATGCCAGTGACAACTGCTGTGACCACTAATCCTGATATGTCAACTTTATTGGATGAAGAAATGCCTAGTGGATTAGGAGAGCTTGCTCCTGGTTGTGTCATGGAGGCCTGATCTTGGGTATGATTTGGCCCCTCTCCCCTTCCTCCTCAGTGCAGTTCCCACGCTCTGCTTCCTAGCCTCCATGCAACGAGCAGCTTCATTCCATCACAACCTTTTGCCATGATGTTCCTACCTTGCAGCCGATGACCATGGACTGAATCCCTCAAACTGGGAGCCAGATTAAGCACCTCCCCCTTTAAGTTGAGAGAGTGAGATATTGTGTCTCCAGGGTGGGAAGCCAGTCCATCCAAGTTCTATCTGATCTACATGAGGGAATAGCCCGGTTCACTGGTGAGGCAAGTTTGCCTCCAGTTCTTCCTATATTCAGAGCCTGCACAGCTGCAAGACTATGGGTGGAATACTATTTTGACCAAAGAAAAAGCATCCCAAACTCACCAGCCCATAAGCTTTCTAAGGGCCCCAAATAGATACCAGCCATAAGCCTCAAGAAAGAAGTCTATTGCAGAAATATCATTTTACTCATGTGACAGCTGAGCAGAGGGGGCTTGAAAGATTTATTGACTTTTCAAGAGAAAGCCAGGATATTAACACAGTGTTCTGACTCCCATGCACATTCTTTTCCTCTGAGCCTGGGAGAAAGAAAACATTACTATCTGTGTGATTTCCTATCTCTGTATCTATCATTCTCCAGGTCCCATTAAGCAGAAGCTTCCTCATTCACAGGAGAATCACAAGTTTAGCAGGCTGAAGTGTCCCCAGAAGGCAGACACCAAAAATACTGTGCTCTCTTATATCCAGTTCAACATAAGCAGCTTCATAGCCTGCGTGAATCAACTGGTTAGTATAAGTCCAGGATCCTCTTTCGATCTACAGAAAGTGATACTGCTTATGTCAGCAGTAGTGCAGCAGCAGGTACACATAGCCCATTCTGTAAGCACAGAGGCCAAGTCACCCAGCATCACCCCAGCAGCCAGACATCACATCACAGTGTGCACAGGGACCATGTGACCCTTGGAAAGGAGCAACGGCACCAGGTAATGACGTTACAAAAGTTTGCCGTCGCTGGTTTAGGTTTATACCCAGATGCCCTGGTAGCCTTATGGGTTCTTAGATGGGGATTTTGAAAGCTGATCAGATGATGGGGACACGACAGCCAGCTTCCTGTTTGGAGGTGGAGCCCGGTTAGAGGCAGGTCCCTATGGATGTGGTCTGGATGGTGCATCTCCTGCTCCTCTTTTTCTCTCTCTACTTCTTGGCCACTGTGATGTGAGCAGGTGTCTTCTGCCAGTCCCTCCCACTGCGCCCTTCCTGCCTGCCACCTGGCTAACTATAGACAAAACATGAGCCAAAATACACCTCTCACCCTTTACATTGTGTTAGGTGCTGTGTCCTAGCGACAAGGAAATGACAGACAGAGACGATATGAGTAGGGGGAAGATCTCTGGAGCTTCTCAGGCTCCCTTTCACCATCTGGGTCACCTTAGATGAGTGAATCCACCTCTCCCAACTCAGTTTCAATGATCAGAGAATAACTCAGCCCAGCATTTCCCAAATTTGGATGCAGGCAGTAGCAGTCAGCGGTCCAGGTCCCATTCCCAAAAAGACTGACTCAGAATCTGCTTTGCTTCTGGTTCCCCTGGTGACTCTGATGTGGCGACAGATTTGGGAGTGACTTGCCTCTAAACTGCTTGCCTGTTTCTGCGTGGTCTTCAGTCATCTGACTGTGTCCCAGCGGATTTACCCACTCTTCTTT
This sequence comes from Petromus typicus, assembly GCA_004026965.1. Lineage (NCBI taxonomy): Eukaryota > Metazoa > Chordata > Mammalia > Rodentia > Petromuridae > Petromus > Petromus typicus. Next base: position 71,346 of record PVIR01005149.1, on the reverse strand, counting down.
TGACTGATGTAATTTGTTTCTAAATATGGGCTATTGTGAGCGATGCCAGTGTCCACGTGGCTGCTGTGTGTCTGGGTACCTGTGCCAGGGACTCCAAGGAGTCAGTTCCCCAGTATGAGGTCACCTAATTGCAGGATATCTGCATCCTTACACTTTCTATCGCCAAATTGTTTTCCAAAAATGTTGTGTCAGTTTGTATCCCACTAGCATCGCTGAGCAGTTTTACTTGCTCTCTGTTTTTGCTTATCAGTGATGTTGCTGCCTCTTTTTGTTCTAGATATTTTGGCAAGTGATTTAAAACTCTTCAAGGATGGACTGTTCTTTGGGTCTGCTGTCCTTTTGCTCGTTCCCTCAGTACCTGCTTAGTCTGCTTCTTGCGTAAGTTTGTAGAAAAAGCAGCCACCTCAGTATTTCTTGTGCTCTGTCCTTACACAACCTGAACCAAACCTGAGGTTTATTCTGGTGTCTCGCTCTCAAGTTCCAGTTTGTTTCAAGGCATCAGTTCACAGTTCTCTGTGTTCTTGTTCCTGATTGCTAACTGCGAAATTAATAGGAATTGATCATAATTATGTGTGTGATGCTTAGATCAATTTTAACTTCACTGATACATGTAATAGTGATTTAGAAAATGACTTTGCAATACTAGATCAATGAAAAAGAGAGACTGCATACAACAAGTTTTTAGAGAAGATCAGTGGCTGAAGAATTTCTTTTTTTTATGTACCTGGACAAATGTCTGCACATTTCTCTAAGGAGCTGTTCTAATGATGGGTGCCTGGCAAACTGCTCCCTTAGCATTTGATGAGCTTGAGGAAATATCTCAGGGGGAAAATACATGGAGAATAGAGAATAAACAGGCAGAAAGACTTGATACGCTAATGCTTTTAGACCTGAGCGTTACTGCACAATGAAGAAATTAGAACTTCTAATAATATTAAAATATGAGCTCCGTGAAGGTCTAGTGTGCTTCCTTCTCTCTACAATCTCATACTGAAGTGGGGGAGGTGGGCTGAGCACTTCAGAGTACGTGCTGTAAATGCCCAATGTCAAATCAGAGGGGCCTCCCTTGTGAGTGTGAGAGGCCATTCAGCTTGAGGTTCAGGAGTGAAGTGATTTGGTTGTTTGATGGTGTGCTTCCTGGGGTTGGGGGAGGCACCTTGGAGAGAGACAGCTTCAGACAGGAGCAGAGAGACTGTCTAGGAGTGCAGTGTCTGGTGTCTCTCTGTTATTCCAGGACACCAGCCCCTAAGCAGGAGCAGTAGGGTGAAACTGTCGGAGCTGTTACACTTTGGGAAACACTGCATACAGACGTTCAGAGAACTTGGGGTGGAAAGGGGCTGAGAAAATGCAATCAACTTGACTCAGACCTGGCATTCTTCTGAGAGAGCCTCGGATCTCTATAAGCAGATTGAACTGCAGTGATCACTGCCCAGGACTAAAGTTGAAGCCATAGAGGGCCAAACGCATTGGAACGTCTGTTCTGATGGTTCACATTTCTGAACAGTGCGTGCAGCTGTGGGATTCAGATGAGCTCTGTGTTTAGCGATGGCGGAGAGGAGATTGCTCGCACAGGCCAGTGATTATTGTAATTTTCCTATTATAAAAATAATACATATTTTTTCCTGCAGAAAACATACTTTGTCATTACTCTCAATTTTTCTATATTTTTGGTCATTGATTTGTGCTTGTTTAGGGAGTTCTCTGGGGAAGGGAGGGCCTGAGTCATAGAATACGATGCCTTTCACTGCTCTGTGGAGTCAGTCTGTGTGCACACCTAAGGTTTCCTTCACTTTTGGTGCAAAAGTAGATAAGTCACACACAGGTGCTTTCTGCAGAATGTCCTTGACCTTGTCTACAGAACCTCTTTGAATACCCTACGGGGAGAAGATGTGGCAACCTTTCTTGCCCAATTCAATATTTTTAATCTTTACGAACTAATGAAGGTAAAGGCTAGTAATGTTAGAGCAGATTCTCTCCGATCAATTAATTCGCATAAGAGGAAAATTTGAGAAATGATACTGTTTGAGAAATGAGAGCCTGGAAGTCCAGTGAGCTACAGAAAGATCATTGAGATATATCGGTGTTCAAAGGTATTAAGTTTCTTGGCAGGCATAAGTGTGCATTACTTAATGGAGATTCGAGCCCTCGCGACATTCAAAGCAAACACATTTACTTAAAGTACCTCATTTAACCCTCACAATTGCCCTCTTGAGCCAAGTACTATTGTGCTCCTTTTAGAGAGGAATAAATAGACTCAGAGACATGTGATAACACCCTCGGAGTCTCAGCGAGTGGGTGGCAGCTTCAGCCCTCAAAGCCAAGTTCGCAACCTTGCTCTTAGCTATTTCTTCTACACGGGCTGGAATATGACTTTGCTTTCATAGCATGATTTTGCCATCACCCCATATTTTAATCTGGAAACAAAGCTGTGCTGCCTGCAGATACACAGTGTGGGAAGTGCAGAAATTTTAATCATTGGACACTCAAGAGGGAGGTGTTTGTTGCAAAGTTTGGTGTGGAGGCAGGAAAGCCGGAGCTTGGCAGAGATGTTGGCTTGAGTCATCCCATATTCCAGCGATGGGTTTCCATCTCTCCCAGGGAACAGAGAATGGTGCAGTTATGTTGCTGTTAGTATCTTGTACACCTGAGGTCAGGTTGTGAATTAGGCTGACCATAGTTTTAGACATTTGTGGGGAAAGAAATATAGATGTAAGAGATGTGGTCTTGGTGCTCCAGGGAAATGAAAACTAGCCAGTGAGTTTGGGGCTGGGTGGGTGTTACTTGTGGATTACTTCTTGTCGTTATCACCCTAGGTGAGCCAGCTTGGGGAGGGCGGGGTCTTCTTCTTGTGTGGTTTCTTCACACAAGGAACATCCATAGATGGAAGCACAGTCCACAGTTGGTTTCTGAGTCTCTCCGTCTTGTCTTCCTTTTGCCCATTACAATTTCCATGCAAGTTCCAGCCTCCTGCCCTCTAGCCCAGAGCTCATGTTGTCTCCTCAATTGTGCAGGGCCTCTGGCTTGGTCTTGATGCCTTCCAAGTGCCCTTGGCCTTTGGGACTCTCTGATGCTAAGCTGCAGAGACCCCAGCAAGTCATTTGCCCACTTTCTGAAAGCTGCTAGTCCCCATATTCTCCAACATTTTGGTCAGTGAAGGCTGGAGCAGAGTTCCGACCTTGGAAATTCCTTCATGGTGTAAATGGAAGTCTCTTTCTCTTTACACTTAATACTTGATTCCGGGTTCCTTCTTCTGGAAAGCTTCCCTCAACTATCCCAGATCTTATTCTCTCTGTGTCTGAAAGGTGGGGTGATAGCCATGAAATCCTCACCCCTGAGCTAGGAAGAGTCAACTAAAACAATCTGTATTTGGAGGATGAGGGGGCACATCTGTCATCCCAGAATTTTGGAAGGCAAGAGTACTGCAAGTTCAAGCCCAGCCCAGTGAAGAGACTTCTCAAGTCCCTGTCTCAAAATAAAAAGTAAAGAAAGTCCAGGGATGTAACCTTGGCCGTCATCTCTAGTACTGGAAAGAAGGGTTTCCACAAATTCTCTATGCAGCATCTTACTTTAGGTTTACAAGGAAATGTGTAAGGTAAGTTTCCTGGTCAGTGTTCTGCTGCTATAACTGAAATCCACAAACTGGGTAATCAGAAAGTCAAGGATTATGTAGCTCTCAGTTCTGAGCCCAAGGTCACGCGGCGCCGGTATCTGGTGAAATGTAAAGATGTTTCATCCTAATATGGCAGAGGGCATCAAGGGTGTCAGAGAGGCAGGCTACCCCAGGCTTCCCCTCTGCCTTTCAGGAAGCCATCCAGGCTACCAGGGGACCCACCTTGACCTTATCTGACCCAATTACCTCCCACAGGTCCTATCTCCAAATACAATCACCACATCAATTTAGGGATTTAGTGTCCACCATATGAACTTTTGAAAGACACATTCCAGCAATGTCAGGAAGTGTGATCATTTTTATTTCCATGACTGATTAATTCAGACCAAAGATCATATAGCTGTTAGCCCCACTTAGACACCTATCCGTGGATGTTTTGTGTTATCTATGAAAATAAATTTTCCATGGAACAAAGGGTCAGATGAGAGAGATAACAATACCTAAAGGTCAGGAGAAGATGCACCTGGCTATTTAGCATGTGTCTCAGTGCAAAGTAATAGTTAAAAACAAGATTCTTTGTTGCAGGGTAGTACTGTGACCAAACCAGATTTCTAGATTTAGGCTTCTCATTTAATCCATTAATAACCAAAATGTCCCCTGTTTGCACCATCTTTAATTGTTTCTTTGAGAGTTTTTAAAAACAGAATTTAGGGATCATATTTATGTGTATTTTAATATTCTATGTAGATATTTCATGCAAAGTTGAATCCAGTGGGTGTCTCCTCAGAAGGACCTGAGGATGCACATTGTCTTACACAATCACAGTCGGAATCATGGCTTTGGTAACTGCTGATTTCAAAGCAGAATGTGGCCTCTTGCTTCATCGTATGTTTTCTTCTTTTCTGGGGGAGGGGCTGTACATTGTTTTCATAGTCTGTTAGGAAGTTCTTTGTAATTTTTAACAATCAGTTTTCCTTGTAGACAGTAATTGAATATAAGAAACATTTATCATATTTGTGTTTTTTTCCCCTTGTTTCTGTGGTGCTAGAGATGGAGCCAAGGGCTTTGTGCATGCAGAACAAGGGCTCTCCTGTTGAGTTCTATGCTGACCTCTTCTTGTAAACTTTTTAATAATAATTTTAAAAAGAAATATTTTTCCTAAAAATTAACAAATTATTATTTAACGGCAAATTGTCAGGCTTAGAGAATCTCTGCTGATGAAGTGCATACAATGGAAGAGACCAAGGCTCCATCTGAACCACACAAACATCTCCAGGCTCAGTCGCCTCCAGCCAGCTCCCGCTCTAGAGCTTGTCCACCGCGACCCTCGCTTCCTCCCCATGCTCTCCTTCTGAGCTATGACTCCTGCTGTAAGTGGGATTTGAAGTATGGACCAATGGTAATTGTCTTTTATCTCATCTCTCTCTCTTTCCTCTCCACCCAGACTCTTCTCACGCATTAAGTATCATCACATTCACAGGATGGGCCCATGAGCCATCTGCCATCCTACGCAGAGAGCAGTGGAGGAGAAATCATGTGTAGATTAAAAGCTGTCTCCTTCTGTCACTTATACAAGCACAGCCTGGGTTTGTAATGCAATATAAATGAGAGAGGTAAGCAGAATGTCTGGGCCATTTACATTGCATGAAATTAATGTTGTGTACTTGGACAGTTCCCCTGAAGGAAACAAAGGAACATCTTTACGTGTTGGCTTTGCGGAAATTTTAAAATACAGGATGATGTTATGGTTTAGATCTCAGAAGTGTCCCTTAAAATGACTATGCTTGGTAGTGAGACTTAATGGGAAGAGGCAGGTCACTGGGTGGACCTGGAAGAATGGACAGTCATCTCTTTCCTAAGCTCCTCTCTTTTCTCTGACTCCTTTACTCCACCAGGTCCCTCCGCCATTTTGTTTTTGCCAGGAACCTGGCTGACCGCAGAGTGAAACTGTGAGCCAAAATAAAGCTATTGTTCTTGAAGCTATGGGTATCAGGTACTGTGTCTAGTGACAGGAAAGTGGCTGAGGTATTAAGTCCACTGCAATGGGTGAAGAGGAAGTGCAGTGATAGCAGCTAATCAAGGCAGGAAGCTAAAGCAACTAAAATAAAAGATTTTGTGCCAAAGTCTTTCATATGTCCATAGTCTGGCTACATGATAAAGCTGCCCACCCACCCACCCACCCATCTAACCATCCATCTGTCATTTAGTCATTCAAGACCCAGGCACAGTATATGCAACAGAGGGCTGTGGTTGTGTGACTGTGTGTGTAGTTCATGTGGATACAATTCCACAGCTTCTGTGGAGTTTTGTGGACAAAAGGATAAACAGTAGCTCACTCAGATCAGAGTGAGGTACTGAAGAGTTGCACATTTGCAGCTGACATCTTAATTAGAATCCTGGCCTAGGAAATTCATTCACTCTGTGACCTTGGGCTTTAACTTTGTGAGGCTTAAATTCATCATATGTAATAGATGGATGAAAATATCTCTCTCCAGGGAGCTCCTGTGAGAAGTAAATATATAAAATAGTAACCTCAAGGCCTGTATTCAATAAGTGTTATTAGAAAGCAGAGTCCTGTCCAGAACACAGCAGTGCTTGGCAAAGAGAAAGCACTACAGAAGAATCATCATCACAGAAAAGTATATTTGAATTGGGTTTTGAGGGAACTGTAGGAGCTCACCAGGTGAATGAAGCAAAAGAAGAATCTCAGGTGGAGATAGGAGCATGCACAAGAGCTGAGAAGGAGACCACAACCTGCTTCACTTACAGCATTTAGGAAATCATGGGGCAAAGGTGAAAGGTTCCCTGGGAAGTTTGGCTGGTTGGGTACTGGGGGCGTTTTGTGGGGTCTTGGTTCCTCAAAGGGCCCTCTAGGTAAAGAAAACCGAGATGTTTGATTTTGTCAATGTGCTGTGTGAGGATCCAATCTTCACAAAGACTCACAGTGACCCAGCTCTTACTAAACATGTTCCATTGGAAAGCTTGCATTGTTTTCCTCTGATAAACCTCTCTTACAGAGAGGATGGGTGACTTCCATCAGCACTTTGAGCTCCTGTCCTTCGGTCATGGCTGGTGGCTTCTCAGGTAAGAAGCTCGAAGTATGAAGCCACAGCTTTATAATGAGTGTTGAAGGGGTTTCATGGACTCCTCCACTGGAGGGGAAGGGCAGCAAGGTGAAGGACAGCAAGGTGAAGGATGCCACTCTGCACCCTGACACACTTCCCAATACCTGTCCCAGCTAGTGGAACATAGACTCACCCGTAAGACCACAGATCTGCTGTGAAACCATGATTAGTGCTGTGTCCCAGGAGCCAGCGCAAACTGCAGACCCACCCTGCGTGTCTGTGTTCCCAGCCTCAGAGTCCTGGCACCTTCCTTCCCCGGACTGTGACACAGCGAATATTCCTGCAAGGATGAGTGTGCTCTTGGTCCACAAGCCTCCAGAAGGGTGCTTTGTGATTCCTCAATGCATCTCTTTCAATCTCAGGGACCTAAGATGGGGAAAGTGAGGCCTGGTGGGAGACTGTGGGGGGAATGGTTTGTGAAAATCCCCAGCCACTGAGAGAAAGGAGGATTTGCTGGGTTAGGGTAATAATGGTACAGATGATAAGGAAGGTCAGATTCTGAGATAGAGGTTAGTGATGCTCGCAGAGAGGGTGCCATTTCACTTGTGTTATTTCAGAGAAGCCTCTCTTTATAGGAGCTGCCTCACTTCCTGGACTCATTCTGGGGTGTGAAACTCAGTGAAGTGACCACTTCTGTGCTCGTAGCAAGTAGGCACATTGGGATCCACGTTCCGGCTGTGTGTGGCTCTCAGGCCTTGAATTCCCAGCTCAAGCCACAGAAGCAACTTGAAATTCAGGAAAGTGGAAGTTAACTCCTCTGCTGCAGTGGGAAGGAACCAGATCTGGAGGGAAAGAAGCTCCTGATTAAAGCTCCTGTAGCTATCGACAGCAGATGTGTGGGGTAGTGACAAGAGGTCTTTGGGGAGCAATGTCCAAGTGGACAGGGACTTCTACATCAGATAGCGCTGGGCTTGGCCTTGGCCTCCCTGTGTCCTCACAGAGGCCCTGCCAACAGGCCTTGGACAAATCAATTAACCTTTATGAGCTTTATAAACATGGGGCCCATAAAATGAGTGTGACACCTTTAATGACTGTCTTACAAGGCCATCAGGAGAGTCCAGTGAAGAAAATGATTGTACACATAAAAAACGGTGCTTGCCGAAGTCATTCTTAGAAATCTGGCCGGGCTGGGCCTAAGCGTGCACTCCTGTCCTCTCAGCACTGTGGGTGGCTGAGGCAGGAGGGTTTGAGAAGTCAGTGAGGCTCTGTCTCAAAATAGAAAATGAGAAAAGGCCTGGGGGTGTAGGTGAGTTTCATAGTCCTGAGTTCAATCCCCAATACTGCCAACAGCAAAACCAAACCAAACCAAACCAGCCCCCCAAATCAGGTGATGCTGTGCATAACTAACATGGCCAAGATAGGTCTCCCAAGTCACTCCTAGAGCTGGTGTTGGACAGTTCAGGAGAGGTCTGTGGGTAAATGGAAACAGGACCCTCGAAAAGAGGCTGGGCAGAGCCTGGGGTGTGGGAGTTTGGCAAATAGCAGTGGACTTGTTCTATGAGGGCTGAGAAGGACAATGAGAAAAGAGACCCAGTACTGTTTCTGATGTTTTCCATGAGACTGAATCGTCCATCCGTGTGCTTCTGTTACAACCAAAACAAAGATATTGCTGATGGAAGAACATGAGCACATTTCCTACAAGCCTTTTGCCAGATCCGCACATTAGTTATGACCGAGGCAGCTAAGTCGTAGTGAGAGGGTTGGCCGCCCATGAACAGCCACGTACAGTTCCAACAGTTACAGGGTCGTAGGTAAGGCTGGGAGAGACAGAAAAACAAAAACTAACTTCTCCGGTGGGAGGAAGGATGCCGTGGCTATCCACATGGAGGGTGATTTATTACCATGGGTAATCGATAGTCGTGGGTCCACATCAATTTTATATCTAATTTAAAAATTTGAGGTCTCAATGTGCTCATTAAAGACTATAATGGATTTACATATTTTAATTATGTTTTATGGATTGTGAACATAATGTAATTAAGAGACTTTTCAGGAGGCGTGATTAATGAGCGGGCGGCCAGACATATGGCAGGAGACACCACGCCGCGTGGACTCGGGTGACGGGACAGGCCCTGTGGCTCACAGCCTGGTCAGGGCGGCAAGGTGGTGTGTGTCTCCATGCCTCGGGGTGGCACAAGGACGACCCAGAGGGAGGAAGCTGGCTGGACAGGGCCCGGCAGCCCAGCCCTGCAGAGCCTGAGTGTGGGCATCGCCTGGCCCAAGCCCTCCAGGCTCCCTAGACCTGCCCTCCTGGCCTCCCTCTCTGCCGCCTTACTGCACAGCCCCCTCGACTCTTCCTTTATTTTTATTTTTTTATCAGTGCCTGTTTGCAGCACCAAGGTTTCCATTCCTCATGTGGAGCTGTTGTGTGTACAGCCCATGTCTGAATTTCTTGTTTTCTCCCCTCCCCCTCCATCTCTTCATTTCCTCCTGGTTGAGAAAGATCTGTCTCCACACTTCTCCTGTCTGTCTCTTTTGCCTGTGGTTTATATTTTGGGGTTTCTTGGAGAATCCATGTGCTACATAAGCATGTGCTTAATGAGTTATTCCACTTAATATTAGGGCCTCAGGGTGCATCCATTTTCCTACAAATGACTCAATTTCTTCTTCTTCATCACCGAATAGTACTCCATGTATGTAAACCACATTTTCTTTACCCATTCATCTGTTGATGGACATATAGGATGTTTTGAAAATTTAGCTATTAAGAATTGTGCTGGTATAAACATGACCATAGGTGTATCACTGTAACACAATGTCTTTAGCTCTTTGGGGAAGATGCCTAGAAGCCCTTTAATTCTTTCCTGCCCTGAGCCCCTAGCCCCGGTCTCAGGGACCCTTCGGCTCCCATCTGACAGCCAACAGGATGACAGGTCTCTTCCTTGTTAAAAACTACTAATCAATGGTGATTTGTCACTCTTTAGACTGGTTTACATATTCTCATGATCTGGCTCCTACATTTTCTCAATGCTAGAACTGAGCTTCATCCCCAGTCCTTTTTAAACATTTTTATTTTGAGACAGAGTCTTGCTACTTTTCCCAGGGTAGCCTAAAACTTGGAATCCTCCTGCCTCAGCTTCCCCTAGAAACCAGGATTACAGGCACGTGCCACTTTGACTGGCTGCCCCTGGCCCCTTTGCTGTGCGACCTGGCCCATTTTTGGCCACGTGGCATATCTGTGACTGAGCCGCCTCTGTGTAATTTCCTGCTTTCTGTTCGACCGCCTTCTGTGACTGGAATGTTAGAATTTGCTACGGCTAGATCTTCCTGGATCCTTGTTTTCTATTCATCTTTTGAACAAGACAAAAAGAGTCTAGACTCAGATTTTACAAATAACAACCATCTGGTCCACTTATTGCAATTTTCTTGTGTGGTCCTGGGGCCTAAGCTCAGAATCTTCATGTTGGGCTACATATTCTTTATTTTGAGACAGGGTCTCATTACGTTGCCCAGGCTGGACTCAAATTGTGATCCTCTTGTCTCAGCCTCCTAGAATGCTCGGGTTACAGCGTGTGCCTCCTTCACTGTTCAGCTGCTACTGGAGCAAGGCCATGCCCAGTTACTAACCGGCTCCTCCGCTGAGGAGGAGGGGAGGCACGTCTGGAGTATCAATCCTTCTCCTAAGGGTGAGTTGCAGCCACTGGATTTGCTCAGATGTCTTTATGGCAGGTTGTGAACTCCCTTGCCCCAGGGCCATTGCTTCCAGAAGTGCACCCGTCCCTTCTCAGTGTTCCTCTGTCCCCCTGTCCTTTCCCAAACAAGCAACCCGGAACTGTCCTTTATATTCACCAGCAGTCCTCGTTTCTTCCGCAGGTTTCCTGATGGCCTCTAGGGGGAGCTCAAGACCTCATCATCTGGTTGGCCTGAATCAAAGGCAGTCTGTAAACCAACAGATACTCAGTAAATATTTGTTCACTGAAGGGACAGAGAACTGGTGGGAGGGATGTCAGACGTCTGAACAGTTTTCCTCGCTTAACATTTTACGCTTTGAGCCAGGGGTGGTGGTAAATGCATCCTGCGTTCTGCCACCATTTCTCTTGAGAAAGCCAGATGGTGACCAAAGCAAGGCCCACGGTGAAGGGTCTGTGGGGAAATACCTCCGCCTGAAGGGTTCTGTCCACTTTGTCCTCAGAGTGCAGAGGCCCTCAGAGACAGAAGCAGGGTCCCACAGGAAGAAGGACCTGGAGGGTGAGGAGCATTCTTTCCGTAAACATCCCAGTGATGAAACAAAACCGATACCCAATTCTTCTGGTCGTCATGCTGATGTTTCATGACAGAATATTTCAAATAGAAATAAAAGTTCCTCAGCTTAAAGTTTCTTGAGAATGACTTCCAGCATGGTATGTGGTTGCCTGAAGATTTGGAAACCGAATATCTTTCTGCCGGATATAGACACACAAACTGTTCCGAGAAAGAAGGATTAGCTCATTGAGATGCTCATGAGAGAATCAGAGAAACTTTCTCCCAGTGAGCACTGTCCGACCCGAGCTTCAGCCTGGAGGGAGCAAGTTCCAAGGCTGCTGTTGAAGATTCATCCCTCCACGGGGGAGTCACACACACAGGGTAGAGTGACAACAAAGCAGAGCCTGGGCTGCAGCTGAGAATCTTGAAAGCCCCAGGTCACTCCAATGACTGCTAGAGTTGGTGTTGATGTTTCCCTCCATGGTCTTGCTTGGGAAGGGTCTTGAGATTAAAACTGGATGTTAGAGATGGTTTAGTCTTAGAATCCAAGGAAGGAGTGGTATGCAGTAAAACTACCACATCTGTCACAATCAAGCTTAACTGTCACATCAACTGGATGGAAGCCAGGGGTGGCCTGTGAAGAGAGAGATGGTGGACTGACACCATGAACCTAGGGGATCAGAAAGCATGCTTCTGGTTCTGTCTGGGTGTGTCTGAGTGAGACGGAGGTGAGGAGGCCTTGAGGTCCTGCACCCCTCCCTCTCTGGTCCTGTTCGATTGCTGTGTTTCCCAGCTGCTGCTGGTATTTTTGCTCTGCTACGTTTTTTCCTCCATGATGCTTCTGCTTTGGAGCCAAGAGACTGTGTACTAAATTCCCTGAAGCCCATAGCCAAAATAAACCTTTTTACCTATCAGGTGGGAAGTCAGGTACTTTGTCCTAACAATGAAAAGTGACTAATGCATAGTGAGACTTGTAATCCTACCTTCAACAATTTCTTTGAGCATCTGCTCTGTATTCTGTAGCAAGGGCTGTGTGTTAGTACACAAATTGACTCAGCCTTGACTTAAGGGCTACAAATCCTACCTATGGGGGAGGATCCATGCAGCAAGGGGACCGGGTGTCTTTAGAGGAAACTTCTTGCAAATTGATCAAAAGTTCAGAGCTGTGGTTTAGATATCTTGCCCATGTTAGTATGGAGGATGAACTGAGGCCGGTGACATCCCCCATTTGGGAAGACCAGGGAATATCCCATTGAGATAATGAAGCAATCACTTAAGACAGATGGGAGGGTCAGAACAAGGGTCAGGTTTGGAAATTGTCTCAGAGACTTCACCAGCGCATTTCTAAGAAGCCGGTTCTATTTTACAGTCAATAGAATGTTTTAGAGTTAATAATAAAGGAAGGTCCAGAGTGTTGAAGGTCTGGAGTTGTAAGGGGCACGGCGCTGCATATCAGGTCAGGTAGAACAGAAGGTATTCTGGGCTGAGACAGGAAGAAACAAAGGAGGATTTAGAATGGTCGATTTTGCTCTGTTTGGTGCAGTTACAGAATTATATCTGGAACACACCTGGATATTGTCAAATTTTTAACACCCCCTCAGGCAGGAGTTGGAGGCACAGATTTTAAGTTATGAGGGAATTTCTTCAACCAGAGTAGAAAGAGGAGCTGAGAAAAGCAATACTGGAGATAACTCTCAGAACAGGAGGAACGAGACTCAGAGTGTGGGAGCAGATGAATGGGAGTAAAGAAAATTAAAGGAAAGAGTATGATATGGTTTGAACCTGGAGCGTCCTCCCAAGTGCCAGTGTTGAAGACTGGGTCCCCAACCCATAATGCTTTTGGGAGGTTATGTAACCTTTAAGAGGTGGGGCCTAGAGGAAGGAAGTGAGGTCACTGGGGGCATGGTCTTCAAAGGGGATCCTGGGAACGCGGCCCCTTCCTGTCTCTCTCTTTGCTTCCTGGCTCTTGTGAGGTGGCTGTGCACCCTCTGCCCTGCACTTCTGACCCCATTTCTGTCTCTTCACAGGCCCCAAAGCAATGGAGTCAGCTGATGGTGGACTGACACCATGATCCCATACAAACCTTTCCTTTTATAGGTTGATCATCTCAGTTATTTTGTCTCAGTGATGGAAAATTAACCTGTGCAGTGGTTAAAGGTGGAGAATTTCATGGGGAGACCTAACAACAGAAAGGGCATTGGGACTGAGATGGAATGAGCCATTGCTGCTGCCAACGTGACAAACACCAATGAGGAAAAGAGGAACTTTGGAGAGCCACCCCAGGAAGTCATTTCATGGTGGGGAGGGGGTTTAGGCCAGTGGCTTAAAGGACCACGAGGGTTAAGTATTAGATTTATTTTTTTTAAGGGAAAGTGAGGGCTTTACTGTTAAAACCTTTCCAGGGCTACCAGGTGGCAATTTTGTCTGAAACATTGCTTTCTTGGGTAGGTTTCCTCCATGGCTAGCAACAAGTTGCACAAGACTCTCAGTGCACCTGTTGCACTGTTATCTGTCAGCTGTGTGATGTGCGAAGGATATCTGTAATGTGTAACTATCTGAGGGTTGAATGCTACCTGCGGAAAGTTATGCATACGAGTGGTTTCTATTCAGTAATGCAAATCAGGGCACATGGAAACCTCGCTCTTTGACTTTTGTGGCCGTCGATGGCTCTGTCACGTACTAGTTAAAGGACAGTAGGCCAGCTACTCACTTTGAGACCCAGAGTTCTTATTTATAAAACAGCAACAATCATCACATTACAGGGATGTTTTTGGAGACTTCCACTCTGCACCATTAATTTTCTTGGAACCTGGCAGAGTTAGGCACTCAATAAATATGATGTTAGCTCTTTCTTCCCCATCTCCTACCAGCATTTGATTGCCACACATTTGATTACTTTGGTCTGAGCCAACTCCCTTAACAAATGTTTCCACCTTAGATTAAAATTAATTCAAAGACGGGGACTGGCTACACATCCTGTAAGGGACTAAGAAAATGGCATTAATTTTGTAAATTAATAAATATGCAAATAGAGCTTTGTATGGAATAGGCTATATAAGCAGGAAGTAAATTGTGTTGTAAATTATTCATTGCCATATGGAGCAGATACCCTTGACTTAGCATGCCAGGCAGAGGAAGCTGGCACAGATCTTGCTGTCCTGGCTTCTGAGAATGATTGGCATGCTCGTCCCATAGCAACCAGGGTACAGAGTCACACAGCTGACTCAGAATTGCTCAGCAGAAGCCCTGGGGTGAGCACAATGTGGGGGGAGCCTCCTGGGGGGGCCCTGTGACGACCTGGAGAGCCTCATGTGTCCCAAGCACACTACCCAGTGAGGTCACACACTGGGAGGCCTCTCCATTCCCGATCCTGAGCTGAAGTCACCAACAGCTCCAGCTTCAAGCCAGGTGTGACTGGCTGGGGGAAATGTGAGTGGCTGTAAGATGGATTCATCAATCATTAAAAAACAAATAGTCTGGGAAACAGTGCAGGTGTTCCACATCATGCTAAATAGACGCTGGAGGGCAGAGGTTCCTGCTATGACTATGCAGCAGCTGCAGTCAGGGACCTTTTTAAAAATAGCTTCCTGGGCACCTGTGTCAGGCATTCCAATGCCACGAGCCTGGGCTGTAGCTGGGAATCTACAAAGCCCCAGGTCACTCCAATGACTGCTAGAGTTGGTGTCTTGGAGGTGGAGATGTTTCCCTCAATGGTCTTGCTTGGGAAGGGACATGAAATGTATTTGATGAGACAGGGTTAGGACTCCAGGCCCGAGAACATGAGACAAGAGAGGAGGAGGCAAGAGACCCTCAGAGATGAACAAGACTCTTGCCCGAGGAGTTGGGCGCAGGAGTGGTCCTTGGGTGTGGGACAGGCGCCTTACAACTGGGAGGCCAGGTGTAGATATGTAGCATCTTTTGGGGTATTTCTTGAGTTCTTGCCAGGATGATAAGCAGATATTCAGTACCAGTGCGGTCTGTGGGCTGGGTACCCAGGCATGAGGCTTACAAAGCCAGGTACAGAGGCTGAAGGCATCAAACAGGTCCTCAGGCCAAGGCAGCTCACATGGGACAAGTCATTTTGAATGGTTAGTGACCCCCTTCCCTCCTTCTCCTGTGGGACAGAAGGAGGATGGGAATTTAAGGCTGATGTGAGTGACAAGAGGGGACAGATGAGACTTGATGCCTGTTGTCCTCTCGAAAGGCCAGGGACAGTCCTAACTTAGTCACGCACAGCATGTCCCTTGAAAGTAAAACCACTAGCAGAACTGCAGTGTCCGATCCCGGGCAGGCTTGTGATGTGCGCTGGTCGGTTCCTCTGGGGAGACTGAATATACAACCTCAGGCTCCTGTGCTCTGTCGGGTCTGAAGCTCCAGGGTGGGGCCTGGGAATCTGCATTTCCAACAGTCTGCTGGTGCGTGCATGTGTACAGTGAGAGAGAGAGAGAGAGAGAGACAGACAGACAGACAGACAGACACACTGAGGACTAGGCTCTGAACCTTCACATTAAGTTACATCCCCAGCCCTTTTTAAAATTTTTGATTTGGAGAGAAGCTCTAAGTTACTGAGTAACCCACGCTGGGTTTGAGTTTCTAATCTTCCTGCTTCAGCCTCCCAGATTGCTTAGATTACAGGCATGCACCACCACACTCAGCTTTCTGGTGCTTTTAAGGTAGCCTACCCCCTTAGACTTCTGCAAAGTCTCATGAGGAACTGGTCTGGCTCAGCCTCGCATACTTGGTGTGCTGTTGAACTTGCTCATTCATGAATTCAGCTCCACTGCTGTGACTCTTGCAACACAAGCTTGTGTTACGTCTCAGCTTGCTTTCACTGTGGAAGGGTGGGTTCTGAAGGCCCGGCACTGTGCCAGAAAATCCACTGGCTTCACATTCAGTGTTGCTGGGTGACCTTGGAAATAAGTCCTGCCCTCTCAGTTTCCCTATCTGTACAGTGGGAAGGATACATCACATGGTCAGTTGGGTGTCTGTGAAGGTCACAGAGACAACCATTTAAAGGCAAAGGCAGGTTTAAGGAGCTGCTTTAATTAGGTACTGAACTGTTATTCTGAGCCAAACATCCGTGGGGTGGGCTGCTGTTTCTGATTGCCGATCCAACAGCCCTCTTCACAGCCCGGCATCCTCTATTACCATGATCCCCCTTCTCTCCAGGATAAACATCCCCGCAGACCTCGCGCTGGCTGTGTTTGCCATCCCCGGAGATAGCTCATTTTACAGCTGGGCAAGCCTCAGCAGGCAGAGTTCAAGTCTTTGCAAAGTCACGCAGCTCCAGAAATGTCTGGGCAGCAGGTGGCAAAATGGTGTTGTTATCAGAACCACATAGATAATCGTGCCTTGCTACTAATAATTCTACATCGAGTGCATGTTTTATCATTGACAAGAGACTTCCACATCCATTATCTCCCTCAGCCCTCCCACAATCCTGTGTGGGGTGACTTCATGCGATGGTGCTGATGCCACCTACTCTGCACATACTGCCCTTTTGGAAGCACTGCCAGACCATTATCTCCCTGGATTGTTCTTGCAGCCTCAGGAGATAGAAAGGGCAGTGTGGCAAAGAAGAAACACCATGAAACAGAAAAGCCCTGCACTGGGGGGGCCCTGCTGGCCCCCCGACCAGTTCCAGCCTGAGGCTCAAACCCAGTGCCCTCCACACCGCAGGCTGCTCCCTGGACGGGTGAATCTGTTGTCCCTTTTCCTTACACAGGTAAGATCTTTTTTTCTCCCTTCTGAGCTGACAGCAGGATGCCAGCAGTCACCGTGGGAACACTACACTGTAGCCCATAAAGAGATTGTCAGGTAGAACAAGAGACCACGCAGAAAGACAACTGTCACCTGTTCTCGCTAATATGTATAGTTGAAAACAGATGAAAGTAGGAAGGAGACTATACTTAGACAGGAGGAAGGGAGTCAGAGGGAGGGGAAAGGATATGAGCGCCAGGAGTAAGCAAGATACATGGCAGGCATGGGAACCCCTCCAACTGGGGGCAGGTTGAGGCGAGTCAGGAGCGTGAAAATGATCAGAGTGTGATGCACGAATCTGCTGAAATGAACCCCCTCATCTGTACAAACATCAAGATAGAGTGAGAAAAAGAGGCATCTGTACTATGCATAGTTATGTCCTAGTGATTTTCTATTAAATCAGTACTAAATAGGAAAATAAAAGTTGAAGGAAAAAAATGACTCGCAGAACACCCAGAGCTAGAGCTGTGCCTGCCTGAGCTTGTCACTAAATCCCTCTGCCAGGCTGAGCCACCGTCCCCACCCCTTTGGCACCTGTGGGGCCTGCACGGGGCCTCCTGGGGGGCAGGAGGAAGGTGGCGACTTAGGCCCTCAGTCCAGGCTGAGCACCCTCGTTCCAAGAGGAAGCCAGGGCCTCAGCCATCTGCGGACTTCTTTTCCTCTGCTCTCTGCTGCCTGGCAGTTTCCCTAGGGTGGAAGTTGGTTCTCCTGAGCCTTTCTGCCTGCCTGTGCCTCCTGGCTAGCCTTAGAATCACCAGGGAGAGAAGTGGCCCAAAACTGACCAGCCTCAAGTGCCATGTGCCTCTGGCTGTGGGAGAGCATGTGTAGACGGCTGTCCGGGAGACTGTGCTGCACTGGACTGTGGGTTGGCAGGGGAGGGTGGGATGGGATGATGGGTGGAATCAAGGCCACAGGTGGAACAGGGCAGGGAGCACGGTCCCCAGGGGTGCGAGGAAGGTGCGCGTGTTGGAAACAGATCACATGGGTGGGAAATGCTGGAGTTGAGCTGCTGGGCAGGAACCGGAAGTGCCCACAACTTGTACTCCAAGCAGGTAAAGGAGAGGAAGAAAGCAAGTCGGGTTCCATCCTTAGTTCATTTCCCCCTGTCTCTTCCACACTTCAGGTTTGCATCGTTCTGGTTCCCAGGCTGTCCCTGATGTTATTGGTTGTGTCTTCTGCAAAGTTTGTATCCAGCGTGTTTATGAACACTATAGGGTCTGCTTTCCATTTGTAACAGAAGATTCCCTCAAGGGAAACCTTATGAAGAAGCACCCTAGCTACATTATGATCAATTTCCTCCTTCCTTCTCTGTCTCTCTCTCCTTTTCTTCTTTCTTTCTTTCCTTCCTTCCTTCCTATACTAGGAATAGAACTTGGGCCCTTGTGCTTGCAAGGTAGGCACTGTACCACTTGAGCTAAATCCTCGACATGATCAGTTTTCAATATGAAGTTTTAGTGCTGCTGTCAGTGGGAATGATATGCTTACTACTCACTTGACTTCTCTGGTGACAGTGAAGCTTTGATCATCTTATTTACTCACTCACAGACCATACTTCAGATTCTCCCAACATATTTAGAGGTTGTGTCTACAAATGAGTGACCTCTGTGCTTTCCTCTCCTCTCTGACCTCTCCTCTCTCCTTTCCTTTCCTCTCCTCTCTTCCTGGACAGGAAGTAGGCCGAGATAAGCTGGTTTTGTGGACACAGTGGCACTCACCTGTAATAGGCTTAGGCAGGTGGATCACAAGTTAAAACCTAGCCTGGGTAACTTATTGAGACTCTGTCTCAAAAGGAAAATGTTAAAGAGGCTGGGTTCAATTTTCAGTACTATAAATAAAACCAAACAGAATAACTCTATTTGATAGCCTGCTTGTTATATTTTTCTATAAAATTCTGCAGACAAATGCTCACACAGCCAACCTTCTCCTTGAGCCATCTCTGACCCACTGGGGATAATACCCTTGTCTCAGAACTCAGAGCTATTGTAAGTTCTGCTGAGCATATAGCTTTTCCAGGCTTGCAGGTTGGGTCTGATTTAGGCATGGACTTAGGACTCTGATTAGAAGGGCCCTTGCGTAGCATGGACCAGGAAGGATATTTGGTGCACAACCAGTTTCCAAGTTCTTTTCTGCATGCTTGGTCCAGAAGATGCAGGTGATCAACAGCCTTGTATCCTGGGACCTCATGATAGAGTCTCAATGTGTCACTAAGCCAGAGGTCATAGAGATGCTGTTTGAATGGGCTGCTCTGTTTCAGATCTGTGTAGAAGAGCTATGCATTGGCTCACTAACAGAGGCTGATCCCAGAGCTGGCAATGCTGTGTCACTCACCTGCCAGGGATGCATCCTGAGAAATGTGTCTGTCGGGGATTTCCTATGTGAATGTCCTGATTGAACTTATGGAGACCTAGTGATACCCCAGGGCAGGACAGGTGGTCAGCGTGCTGGTCCTGAGCTAGATCACGGGAGACAGAACCCAGGACAAGAGCAAATGACAAGATCAAGAAATACACTCAACAGGAGAGATACACAGCACATTGTTTTATAGTAAAGCTGTACACTCTAACACAATGGTAAAAGTTCAGTATAAAAAAGTTTAGTAAATACATAAATCACTATCCTAGTCCTTTATTACCATAATTAAGTATTACACATTGCACATAATCACATTGCTGTTCTACCTGGGGCAGTAAGTTTGTTTACAGCAATGTTCCCACAAGCATGATTCACTTGTGTGTCTATGTTATGGACTGTGACGTCACTAGGCAATAGGAGTTTTTCAGCCCCATGTCATCTTATAAGACCACTGTAATATAAGTAATTTTCTTATTTATTTGGTCTGTATGGTGCTGGGCTTTGAATCCAGGATCTTCACCTACAGCCTCAGTCCTTTATTATTATTATTTTGTTTTAAGATTTTGAGACAAATCCTTACTAAGTCAGTAAGCTGTCCAGGCTATGTTTGAACTTGAGGTCCTCCTGCCTCAGCTCCATAGAGTGCCCCACTATGCCTGGCTTAAATGGCCCCTTATTGACAGTGATGGCAATGGGTGAGATCATTGTATGGTGCATGATTATAAAAATGTTCCTGTTTCCCACCATTAACACATGTGCACGTGTGCATTCATTTAGTTGGGTGGGTTGTGGTTAATTCATTTTTCAAGTCATGATTTGTAGACATGTAATCAGACACATGTTAATGCTTGGCTGTTTCTCAGGTGCGGTGCTGAGGTCCTATGTGCTTTACCAAAGGGCTCCAGTGAAATGTTTCTCAACACCAGCACCTACGTGTCTTTCCATTTGGGAGCACTGATAGCTCTGGGCACCTGCACAAGAGCGCTTCCTTCTTGGGGTTCTTCCTACGTCCTGCACGTGTGTCACGTGCTGGGGCCTCCCTTCTGCTCTCCAGCTTTTCCTATCTGGATCTGCTGCTCGTGGGGCCTGCACCGTGGCTGTGTTCAAAGCTCTTCCTTCCTCATCCTCCTGGTGAAAGCCTCAATCTCACTGATGGTTGAGTCCCTGGTTTTGGATTCCAGAACTTCCTCTTTCTCAATCCATTCCCTTGTGTAGCAAAATATGTCATAAAGCAAATTGTGCAGAGAGAGGTTTGAATGCTTGGGAAGTTGTATTCTTTAGATTTTTAGGAACCTTTGTTGTTCTCACCAATCCCCTCACATATACACACACCACACCTGCACACACACACACACACACACACACACACACATACACCATCACCATCACCATCACTTTCATCTCCCTCCCAACACACAAAATAAGAATTTTTATTTAATTTACCTCTTAAAGCTAAGTAATTTACATCTTAAAGCTAAGTAATTTGCCTCCAGATAAATTAGATGCCTGTGGACTGACTGCTGTAGGGCGTACATGACTAAGAGAGGGAAAGCAAACCACAGAGCAAATGTTACAGGTTAAAATCTGCCTCAGACCCCCATTTAGATGGTGGGATTTGGAGCCTCTCCATGTGACTGTATTTGGAGATAGGAGGATATAGTCTTCACAGAGGTAGTTAAGGTTAAGTGAAATCATAAACGTGGGGTCCCGACCTAATGAAACTGATATCCTTAAAAGAAGAGGAAGACAGGGCTTTGTGGTACAGGTGTGTAATTCAGCACTCTGAGAGGTGGAGACAGGAGCATTCCAAGTTTCCGCCTGACCTGGATGAGTTAGCAACTTAGCAAGATCCCCTTTCAAAATTAAAATGGCTGGGGAGATAGCTTAGTGTGAAGGACCTAGGTTTCAACTCCTAAAAAAAAAGGAGAAGGGGAAGAAGAGGAGGAGGAGGAGGAGGAGGAGGAGGAGGAGAAGAAGAAGAAGAAGAAGAAGAAAGAAGGAGGAGGAGGAGGAGGAGGAGGAGGAGAAGAAGATGATAGATGCAGAGAGAAAAGGCCATGTGGGAATACATCAAGAAAGCAGGCATTTGCAAGTTAAGGAGAGAAGGTCAGGAAAAGACAGCTCCACCCTCTCCTGGATCATGGACTTCCCACCTCCAGGGACACTGGGAGGTAACTTCCTGTCATCCGAATCCCATTGTGTGTTGTATTTCATTGTGCTGGTCCTTGGAGATGGATACAGTGAGTATTCTAGGGTTTTTATCTCGCTCTGTGGGTGGTGCGTGTTCAGTACACATTTCTGGGTCTGATCCTGGGTCTACACTGTGATTGAAACATAAAAGAAGAAGAAACCCACATAATGTAAAAGGCTCAGGGAGAGACACACCACCCCAGGGGATCAGGATTGGATGACAAGACCGCACACATCCCACAGAACAGCTGTGAAGGAAGAAATCTCTACTCTCTTGTGGCTGCACATTTCCCTGGAGCTTTCCGGTCTGGACTCTTACCTGTACACCTGCCTCTGATCGGGGGCTTCCCTACCCAGGCAAGTGATTACCTTGGTGTCTTCTGACCTGATGAAGAGATTCTGGAGCTTCCTCAACTATTTAATGTGTCATTTGAAAGTGAAATCACAGACCTGGATGGTGGCCAGGTGCTGGGAACTCTGTCCCTTCTTCTGCTTTGTGGTTTCTCTACCTGTTTATCTACTGATAAGCTGAAAGGCTCCCTGCTGCATTTTATAAATAATCCAGTAAATCCTTGAGATTTATTTTAACAATTGATTAGAAAAGTCAATGATGTACAGGAAGGATTAAAAGAAGAAATATTTGGAATCTACTTAAGTATCTTATCTCAAAGGCAGTCTTGACTCTTCTAAATTTATACTGGCATACAGAAAAAGGGAAGGAAAACTCCTACTTCCACACTGTGTAGTTTATCTGTATTATGGAAGAACACGAGCCTGCCCCCAAACACACTGATCCTAACCTGAAGTTATCCATTGATTGGTGGGAGGAACATGGTTGAGTTGTTCAACTTCCCTAAACCTAGTTTGTTTATTTATCTTATTAAGAGAAAAATACAATATAATATTTATCCCCTGGACCTAGTGCTGTATGCCTGTCACTTCAGCATTCTGGGAGACTGAGGCAGAAGGGCCACAAGTTCAAGTTTAGCCCGGGGAATGTAGTGACCAGGTGCATCTCTGTCTGTCTTGATACATATATGGGATGCAGCTGTTACTCAGTTTGAAGGCTCTGGGTTCCATCCCCTCTACTGAAAAAATTATTCCCTTAACCACACACTGCTGTGTAGTATGGTTAATTATACAAGGGGTGATCGAAACTACTGTAAATATTCAAATGCTGAGACTTTGTTAGATAAAAGACACATGGCCATTTTCTTCAACAATCTTCCCCCTCACTTTGAGCACACACACACCGTAGCTCTTGCCACCTTCTGAAGTGGTTCTGGAAATTCTCTTTCATGGTGTCTTTACAAGGTACGATCAAACTTAGGGTCTGACTGCCAGCCAGTAGAGAGTCAGGCTTGTGAAAACACGGTGGTGGGTCCTCATCCACTGTACTCAATGAATCTGGCTCTGTGTGACTTCTGGCTCTTTCCCAAAGTCACAATGTCCCTGAATGGGCAACACTTCAAGTAGATTCAGGACAACAAAGTAGCCATGATTGTGCAACTACAGACACTCACAGAAGAGGGCTTCCATAACTGCTTCAGAAAGTGGCGAAGACAATGGGAAAAGTGATGAGAACTAGCTGGTGAGACAGACAGGGAGAGAGAAAGGAATATTAGTCACTTTCTCATCTTCAGGACAAAACATACCGACAGCTTAGAGGAGAAGAGGTTCATTTTTGGCCCATTTTCCAGTGTTTGGTTGGCTGGTTCCAAGGAAGCAACAGCATAGTGGCGGGGTATAAAAGGAGAGGCGCTCAATGCATGGCAGCCAGGGAGCACAGAGAGAAGGGGGCCCGAGACAAGATATACCCTAGCAAGTCACACTCCCATGAGAACCTCCAACCTGGCCCCACCTCCTAGCAGCACCTTTCACTGCTGAAATTGTCAATGAGTGAATCCACTGAGAAGTGTGACTTCTGAGGATCCAATCACCTTCCAGACTAATGAGACTTTGGGTGAGTATTTTATATCTAAACCCTCACAGATAGATACATGGATGATGGTAACGGATAGGCAGGCAGACAACAGAGAGAAGACAGATGAGATCAATGGATGGATGAATACACAGCTGGCAGAATTCATGGAGAGACAGAAAGATAGATGGATAGACAGATCAATAAATAGGTAGAGCTAATTGGCCTTGTAATGGAAAGCTCAGAACTAAGAAGCTGACTGTGTTATTCTCAGTCTGAGGCTGCAGGCAGGTGATCCCAGAGGGCTGCTCATCTCAGTCCTGCCGTTCTGAAGGCAGAGAGCCTGGGGCTGTCTGTGCAAGTTCTGGAGGACAGTAGTATACCTAGCCCTGGGGTAGGGAGATCTTTAGCCAACTTCTTGCTCTGCTGGGCTCCCAGCTGATAGGATGTCATTTAACCACATGATGGAGGGGCATCCCGCCCCCTGTCCGAGGACTCCCCTCCCACCCCTCACAGCTCACTCAGTAAAGTCACATCATCAGGCCTCTACATGCTCCTTGCTCTGTCACACTGGCCTGAGAATAAACCGTTGTAATGCGCAGAACAGACCCTGTGCTGAGTGCCCCTATGTCTCTTGTCCCACAGGACCACCCATCATTCTCTATATTATGTCAGTCTTTCCGTCTCAAGTCCTCCTCATCCCTCCTCACAGACTGGAATGTTTCACTGCTTCCGTTTCCCTGACATCAACCCCACGCTGTGCTCTTTCCAAATGCTACCCCAGGCAGGCCGCTGTCATTTCTTTCCTGAATTACTGCAATTGTCCACGCCTTCTTCTCCGTCCCTCGGATCCTTCTGGGTGATTTGGTGTGGTGCACCTGGCTTTTATTCTAATTTATCTTGCTTCTGCACATGGCCAATCCTTATCCAAGGGGGCCAGAAGAACGGTGTCAGGACCTCGAGGGACTTGTCCTCTCAGGCGGGATGGTTTCAAGCTGGTGATGTTGGAGGGAAGAGGCTTCATCAGAATGGGGATGGGGAGAGGGCAGCTAACGTGACAGTCTACCCTTCACAAGCAGTGTGCAGAATCTCCCTGTAATGCAGGTGCGTCTGGGACTTAAAATTCCACAGTGGCTGCTTTCAATTCTCGGAAACAATCAGCGTGTGGACGGGCTCTTTTGGCCTGCCTGGATAGCTCCTTCATGACTTCTCCAGCTGTGACAAAGTGTTGCTGTTCCACACACAAATCATCTCTGCTCTCCCTTCTCAGTAGGCCGACCTGTAGGGCCTGCTGTAAGTTGAGTGCCACGTCTGGGCCAGTCCAGTGAGTTTACAAATGGTCGGGAGTAGCAAAAGCAGTGGCTTATGAGGAGCTCACTGTTCTCTATTTTAAATCTAAAAATGTCAGCAAAAGTTTTAGAGCCTTAGAATTAGACACCATCTTATTTGGGTCAGCTGGCATAATTCTTTTACTGCACTTTAATTTTTTTTTTTTTTAGACAGGATCTCGCTTTGTAGTTCAGGCTGGGCCTGAACTCACTATGTGGCCTAGGCCAGCATGGAACTCACAGCAATCCTCCTCTTGCCTCTGCCTCCCGAGTGCTGGGATTACATGCATGAGCCAATACACCCGGCACTGTGGTATGTGGTTCTGATTGCTGGTGGGTGAGAGTCTCCATGTACCCAGCATTGTTGTCTGTGGTCATAAGGGATTGAACCCAAGCCCTTGAGTTTGCAAGACAGGCGCTGGAACCACTGAGCTAAATCTCCAGCCCTGTACTTTAAATTTTTTACATGCATTCATTTGCCTTAATCATGGAGAGCTGTGCATGGTTTTGCATACCTGTAATATCAGTAATGTTGTAGGCTGAGGCAGGAGGATCATAAGTTTAAGACCAGTCTCAGAAAATTAGCAATTTAGCAAGACCTTGTCTCAAAATAAAAAAAATATGGGTCATGTAGCTTAGTACAAAGGCACTGAATTCAATTCTCAGTACAGTAAAAAAAAAATCAAGAACATTAATAGTGAAGACATACATTAAAATCCTACTATAAGCTGGGCCCAGCTCTAGGTGCTCAGTATAAAATGATGGAAACATTAGATGTGGTTCCTGCCCTTCTAGAATGGGCAAGATGAGGCAGCGGCCCACACTAATTAGCTAAAGAGTAATTACACATTGTGAAGAGTGCCATGAGAGAAGCAAGCAGCATTTCAGGAGTCAGCACAGTGGGGAATCCGCTCTGGCTCTGGCTGAGATCCCCTCTTTCCTTCCCGCTTGAGATCGGATCTCTAACCCAAGGCTATACATCCGGGAATCTTCCCAGACGCCGGGGCTTGTGGGATCAGTTTTTCATGTACATCACCAGTGTGCGTGACTCTTCCAGCCGGCGAATCTGTACCCAGCTGAGAACACAAGCTCCCCTGCTCTGTGAGTGATGAGGGAACTTGAGCAGGGAGGCCGAGTAGCCTTCTGGAGGTTACCAGCAGGCACTTCTGGGGTCTCAGAGGAAGGTACTTGGACCAGAATGTACCATTTCCGGTGTTCTCTGGCATGCTCAGGAGCTAGGGGAAGACAGTTCCTCCCTAGGAAGCTGAGGCCCAGGCAGGACAGCGGTGCATGGACTGCACAGTTCACAACGGCCTCTGACTTGTCCTCCCCCGACTGTGGTTCAGGCCTCTTTCTTGGGTGTCCCCCACCCCTCTCCACAATCTCAACCTTGTGCTGAGGAAAACAATAACAACTGTGTTAACTCATATCTAACACATTCTCCCTGATGTCTGAACAGACCCCTAGACCCCTGGAACTTTAGTGCACTCCTTCCACGTGGGCACACGCTGCTCCTTTGGGTGTCTTCTACAAACTTGTGGGCGACTGTGGATAGAAATCAATAGAGTAAGTCCTCCTGGCAGTTGCGGAGTAGTGGCATGTCAGGAAGGGACTAGTGTTTGGCCTAACAATGCTCTGTTTTTATATTTGTTAATTCTAGTTTTAAACTTTTTAAAGCTTTCTTTCCTTTTATTTTGTATTTTTAAGACAGGGCCCGACTATGTAGATCACACTGGCCTTCAACTCACTGTGTTGCTCAGGCTGGCCTAGAACCTGAAGCGACCCTCCTGCCTCAGCCTCCTAAGTGGTGGGATTACAGGGGTTTCACTCTCACACTAGGATTCATTCTAATATTTCATCAGTCCTTCAAGTAATATGCTTACCCCCATTTTTGACTGATAAGGAAGATTAAGACACAGACATGGGTTGGGCAAGTGCTGGTTTGCTACACAGTGAAGCTGAGGTGAGAGGTTCCATGGACACGTGTGTACAGCTCCTGTGCTCTGATTGGAGCAGGCCTCAAAAGTATCTGGGCAGCTGCTCAGAGCACAGGTTGCTGAGCTCCACCTAAGTGTTGGGTTCACTAGGTTGGGACAGAGCCTCAAATTTTGCATCTCTATCAAGTTCCCAGGTGCTCCTGATGGGGGTTCAGCGAACAAAGTTTGATAGCTGCTAACATACACTATTGTGTAAGCTCAGAGGAGAGATTAGCGGGCATTGCTTTGGGGTAAATTAAACCGTGGTTTCTTCTAAGGGAAGCAACACTTGACTTGGGTGTGGAATATTGTACAGGAAGTCCCCGATATACTCCCTCTTGGTCACCCCCGGGGCGTGGGGGAAAAGACTGAGAACAGCTCTGTGCAGAATTGATGGTGCAGGTGCGGGTGTTTCGGGGCACTGGGAGCTCAGTGGGTGTTGTCTAACTAAAGACTTCAACCTTCCTCCTTTGAGTATCAGGCTTTTAATCAGAAAAGTAATGCAATTCCCTCTGTCTAATTGTGTTCTAATTGTTCATTCATTAGAGATAAAAAGGTATTAATCAGGGGGCTGGGGAGTTAGCTCAGTGGTTCCGGCGCCTGTCTTGCAAGCACAAGGGCCCGAGTTCGATTCCCCAGTAACCACATAACAATACTGGGTGTGGAGACCCACATCCAGCAGCAACCAGTACCACAAACCACAGTGCCGGGCGTGGTGGCTCACGCCTGTAATCCCAGCACTCGGGAGGCAGAGGCAGGAGGATTGTGATGTGAGTTTGAGGCTGAGCTCAGGGCCAGCCTGAACCACAAAGCGAGACCCTGTCTCCAAAAACCTAAAAAAAAAAAAAAAAAAAAGTATTAATCAAAAACTACACCAAGGAACACTAGGATATAAAAATCTCCCCATACAAATAATAATAAGAAAGGATATATGGGGATCTCTTACTCCCTTGATATGGACTTTACCTGTGTGACTTCTTTCACTCCCAATGGCCCTTTGCGACAGACACATTGTTGTTATCCCATTTTAGAGATGAAGAAACTGAGGTTTAGGGAGATGAGGACACAATGCTTGATTAAGCATTTAGGTATAAGTATAAAAGATCATCTTCTTGTTTTAATCCTTGCTGTTCACCATGACATCTTGGAGTTTAAGGACCATATCGCTACCTCTCCTTACACCTCAGGCTCCTGTCTGCAGTAGGGAGCTATCCCTGCTGCATTTGGTGACCGTAGCCCAAGCCCTCCTTGCAGTTCTCTTCTTTGCAGGTGGCCTGACCTTCTCTACACAGGCACGAGGCAAGCCGGAGCTAGTGCTTTTTATCACAGCATCGCGGTCTTCACAGTGTGGGCATGTCATCCCGGGGGGACCAGGGGGAATCTATCACTGTCAAACCAGAAGGCCTTTTAAACAAATTCTTGCAAACTCAGGGCTTTTTAGATCTTTAAGGCTGATCAGAGATAGAACTACAATAGCTGACTTAAATCTCAGCAAGTGGGGAGGCGAGGCACAACGAGGTACCACGCATAAAATAAAGTACACTGGCTCTTTTTGGAGAGATAAAACATAACTCTTGGTAGGCTCTGCACAATGAAAGCCCTTGGAGAGCAGAGGAGATCTTTGTCAGGAATTGTATCTCATTTAGCGCCATTGTTTCGCTGTGTTTCTGGTGGAATGGAAGTGATTCATCTTGCTTTTGTTTCGTGTTGCCTTTTATTTTTTCCCTGCACAGAAATCTCTTCCATTAGGAGGGAAGTACTTTTTCCTTTCCTCTCGCCGCATGAAGATGGCTTTCATCTTCAACATGTTCGTGCCTGGCTCTCACAGCCCAATTCAATGATTTTTTTTCTTCTTTTTTTCCCCCCGTTTTTGCCAAGTGGTGATTTAGATAATACAGACAATACTGCTGCAAGGTGAGTTTTAAAAAATGTTTTAATGATCTCATGCCTTGGAAGTGTCTCCGTATGTGTGTGTGCTTGTGCATGTTGGCAGGCGCCAGGCTACAAATATCACCCTCCTTTATTCATTCAGGAAATAATATTTCTGAGCCTCTGCCAAGCGTGTCATTGCACCAGTGAGGTAGTGGACCCATTGCAGGGAGTTCTCTGCCTGCGCTGAGCCAGCAACTGAAGAGGAGGTGACATTGAAAGGCGCTAATTATGGTGCAAAAGTTAAAGAGCAGAAAAAGATAAGAGGTGCCCTGGGGGTGAATTTGGAAGCTCTGTTCTCTAGTTTTGGAGAAAGAAGAAGATTCATAATTCATGATGGGTTTTTTTCAGGAGGATTTCTGGAAGGACGGAGACGGGAGTTGCTGCTCTCTCCTCGGCACCCTTGCTCCCTGGAATGACTCAGGACCACATTAATGCATCTTGGCTTCAGGCAGCTGGAGGAGAGTGTGGGGAACCCAGATCTCAGCTACTGAGGGATTTTCAGAAAGCTGTGCCTCTCGTGTCCAGTGGAGTTTGACTCTGGTCTCTGGTCTCTTGACGAGGAAGGAGAACGGCTGAGATTTTGAGGAGGGCCACGGCTGAGAGGCCAGTCCAGATTTAGCAGCAAAAAAGTGACCAACGCTGTCAGTATTCAAACTCCTCTAGGGGCCTCTCTCCAGGCCTTGCCCTTCTCAACATCTAAGCCCGTGTCTGGATGCTTGGCCTGGATCCTGCACTGTAAACGAGGCAAATGCCGGGTCCCCCTCACCAGGGTAAGAGGCCATGGGAAGACAGTGCCCCATTCTGAAGGGTGAGCACGGGAATGTCCAGCAACTCTGGGGGAAGAGTAATGGGGCTGTGATCTCACTTTGCCTAGAGTGCGGAGGGAGCCAGGAATCCCAGCAGCTGTGCTCCAGTTCTACACACCTGTCACTTCCTAAAACAGGCAAGTCACGAGCTTTCTTCTAGTTCTTCTCTGCATCTGTTACCTTACCAGGTGGGAAGGGAGAGCCCTTCCGGGTCGGCCTTTGCCCACGAGGAATCTCACTGTCTTCTAGGACTTTGACTCTCTCTCTCTCTGTCTGTCTCTCTTTTACACACACACACACACACACACACACACACACACACACACACACACACACACACACAATGATACATGTGTTTTCCAAAATCGTAAGTATATGTAGGAACATACACATATTTGAGTCATATATTCATGCACACAAATATGCATATATACTTTTTTTCAAGACCTGCATGCCTACACATGGTGTTCAAAGTCATGTGTGCACAAACATATGAATTAACTTCGCTATCTGGTACGAAGTGAGGGCCCATTGTCATGCTTTTTCTGTGGACAACTACTTCCTTAGAACACTTGTTAAAGAGAAAAGGTATTTCCCTGATGAGTGGTGTATTTGTCCACTTTTCTTCTCTGAGAAAATATCAATGCTGGATACTATATAAAAAGCAAAGGTTTATTTAGTTTACAGATCTGGAGACCCACAGTCCAAACAGACTCTTTGCACTGACTCTGGTGAAGGTCCTCTTGATGGCATCAGGCTGTGACAGATCATACATGGCTGGAACATGTGAAAGGAAGAGATCACATGATAGGACAAGAAGACAGATAGATCAGGGAGGAGACTGTTGTTCTCTTACAACAGCTGTCTCTTAAGAGTGAATTAGATCTCATGAGCTCCGCCTTAATCTCTCCTGAAGGCAGCACCATCCCAGTGACCACTGACCCGACTCTGGACTCTACCTCTCAGAGTTCCACCTCCTCCCACCACTGGGGGACAAGCCACACCCACACCACAGCAGCTATTCTTTGCACCCCGTTAAATGTCACTCCATAGTATACCTGAGAATGTATTTCTGGACTATATTCCATTGGCCTGTAGGTCTGGTTTTTCTAGGGGAAGGGTGGGATACAGGGACTTGAACTCAGGGCCTACACCACAAGCTACACCATCAAGTCTTTAATAATTTTAATTTTAAGATGGGATCTTAAAATCTTACTAAGTTGTGTAAGCTGGACTTTAACTTGCATTTTTCCTGCTGCAGCCTCCCAGAGTGCTGGCCTACACCACCATACCTGGCTGTATACCTTTATGAATCCCATCTTCATGTCAAAGCTATGTTCCTTGAGGACAGGTGCTCTGCCTCGCTCTCTGTAGCCCAGAACCTGGCACAGCAGTGGCACAGGTGTGAGGCTGGCTTCCACTTGGTCCTTCCATGGCTCCGGGGCTTTCCTTGCAGGGCCCTGCTCAGCCTGTGGCAGGCACACTGGCTCCCTCTTCCTTCCGCCCCTCGTCCCTTCATTCTACAGCTGGATCAGCCTGATCTTCCCCTGTAGGTTTGGGTTCTAGTGATAACTGGTGCCTGTGGTCCAGCATCTACCCGACTTTGCCTGGTGTGTCCCATAACACATTACCGGAGTCCTGTCCTCCCCGGGGCTGTGTGGCAGGGATCTCTCTTTGCCTTCTGGGATCTCCTTGCTTCCCTTGAACTTAGCACCTCGGGGGCATACAAGGACAAAGGAGAATTCAGCGGGGCTCTGTACCAGCCTCGCCCAAGGTGCATCTAAAGGCCATTCCGTGTTTTGCTTTTCCTCCGGTCTCATTGGCAAGTCCTCAGTAGCATCAGGGGGGATGCAGAGGGCAGAGAGACGCAACATTACCTCATCACATTACCCAGCCTGATGCATTTTCAAGGCCAGCAAACTCAATTAGCTCCCTGGTAATAGCTCTACCGGCAGCGAGGCGCTTCTGCGGAGTCCATTGCTCTGCAGGAGGACGCAGAGAACAAATAGTTCGGGGGCCCAAGGGTGGAGCCGCCAGCCAAGCAGCCCAGACTGGCGGCCCCATGTCCAGCCCACTTCTCTTGGAATCTTTCCACGCTGCTTCTTTCGATTCATTTGATCTTGAGAGATTTAGAGCTCTTTACGAACAGTATCCTTATTATTAACCCTCATCTTTTCTTGAGTAACTCTGAGATATTTTCTTCCGCATTAGCTAGATTTTACCACCATTGAGATTGAGTGGTCAGGAAGGTGATATGGGGATTTTAAGTGGCCTTGTTCCTTAGCTGTTTCTTTATTTCTTTGTTTGTTCTTTCCTTCTTTCTCTCTGCCCCTCCTCTCGCCCATCCCTCTTTCCCCTCCTCTCCTCTTCCCTTCCCTTCCCTTCCCTCTTCTGCTAAGGATTTAACCCAGAGCTTTCACACTAAAACACACCTCCACTCCCTTTCTTTAATTATTTTTTAAAATTTCAAGACAGAGTCTTGCAGGCTGCCACATTGACCAGCTCCAACTTATGTTCCTCCTGCTTCAGCCTCCTGGAGTTTTGAGAACTTGGCATCTCAGGGGCACACAGGGATTACAGATGTGTGCCACTATGCCCAGAGAGGTCACTACTCCTGTGCTTCTCAGTCTTGGGGAGATCATATGTTCAGCCAAACTGATATTTTAGGCTAGAGAAGGTAGAAAATTCTCATCCAAAGTAAATGAGGGAGAAGGACAGTCAGGATTATTGAGAAGTCTAAACAATATACTTTCATAATCACACCATCAAGAAAGCAGGATGTGTCTGAGTTGAGAAGTCCTTAGAATTTAACCTGTCCTATCTTGTAATTTTATAAAGGAGAAAAGCAGAAGCCATAGGAAGTTATCATAGGTCTTTGAGATCATGCTGTCAATGAAAAGACATGCAGAGTCCCCCTAAGTTAGTCCCAATCCGTGTATGGAGAAGGGAAGGGCAGACTGTGGGGGAAAATCCACTTCCTTATCTAGGCCTGGGGCGAATTTCAAGGCTGTTATTTTTGTTATAAAGAAACATGCTCCCTCAGTTAGCTTTACCTTCTCAGTGAGGAGCTCCTCACTAAAAGGAGTTTCTGTGGTGCTCTCAGACAGCAGGAGTGTCAGAGTGGAGGCGGACAGATTCCGTGGCAGGAAGGCGAGATCATCCTTCTCCCAAAGCAGCCTCTTGTTCCCAGGGCCCGTTAGCTGTAAGACGAGGTCTTCACTCCCCACCTCTTGGAATCCAGAGGATGGATTCTGTGTACACAGAAAGCACCTCACCTTGGCCACCAGCGAGGCCTGCTTCTGTGTAGAGCTCATTTAGAATCCATGTGAATCGGGGCCATGTGCTAAATGGCTCATAAATCATGCATTTCCTTAAGAAGGATTCTAAAGAGGAATGATTTGCTGGGTAGCATTCTCTTCCCCTAGGGCAGCCAAGCAAATGCTGTGTGTCTTGCAGAGCTTTCGTCTATTCTCAGCTCTGAGAAGCTGTCGGTCTGGGGCTGCTGGGGAGCATGCCAGCTAAGGCAGAATCAGTCGGATTTATGAAGAATCTCCTCCGGCCTGTGTGCTGCACACGTTGTTAAATGCACTTGTTGCAGCCGGGCTATAGCTCTCGGCAGTGCAGCGCAGAGTCAAAACAGCAACACAAGGGAGGCTGTGTTTCTAACCACGCCACTCTTAGTATTCCAGGGCTGAGGTGTAGGAGTGTGCTGTTGCTTTCTCATTCTCTCCCTCGTTTGCTCTCTGTGCAACAAGGCGACATGTTACTGGGGAATAGAGCAAATTTGGGGATATATGTAGGTTCACATCCTAGATCCATCGCTCACAACTTGAATGACCACATACATGTGTGCATATTAGTTCAAAAACGTGATGAATGCTACCGCTGAGTACCATGAAATTGAAAAGCAGGCTCATAAAAACATCATGATGTGTCCTTGTCCATCTTATTCACTAGCTCTGATGCTACTGTAACTTCTGTTTCTTCCCCAAAGTCAAAATGACTGTGAAAAGAAAATATTTTGGATCCATTCAAGACATCGAGGCAGCTATCACAGCACAGCTACACACACACGCACACACACACACACACACACACACACACACACACACATACAAGGAACTGCTCAGAAAGTGGTGAGAGAGATGGGGTGTATTTGAAGCAAGGCAGAGTATTTTGAGAGGATTTCACGGCAGTGTGTCTTTTTGTGATGCACATTTCTACATTTAAATAAACACTCAAATTTTCAGTTATATTATGTTATGTGACTGCTCCCTTAGTAGATGGAGATATCAAAAAATAGGAATAAAACTGACTAAGATTAGATAGGTCAAAAGGTAGATAGATAATGGGAAGGTGGGTAGGTGGATAGATAGGTGGAGGTAGGTGGATAGATACAGACAGATGGACTGACATAGATAACTTGCCAATCATCACACAGAATTATTAATTGTTTGAGGTGATTAACTCTTGGGTGGTTCCATAGATAAGAAAGCTAACAGCACAACACCAGAACAAGACTTAGAGAAAAGGAACGAAATAATAAACTAGCAGCAAGCAAAACTTAGGTGTGACAAGAGAAACTGTGCTAAGACCCCCATGTGCCAGGGAGTCTGCCTGAGTGCCAGCATCTCTACAGCCCCCTCCTATCTACTTGACCCTGCAGAAAGGACATCATATGTCTATGTTTATGCTTCGATTCAGACTTCTGCAGATTCTGCCTTTGTATTCTGTCCCTGTCTCCACCTGGCCCCTTTGGTTCTCTAACAACTCACTTTCAGATTTGGGCCTCATAATGAAATATTCATTAAGCATTTTCCTTTCTTGCTTTACCTTTCACTGTTTTTTGTCAATCTCTTTTAAAATTTTTTTTAAAAATTGTGAAATGGGTACATTTTACATACATATCATGATCACACTCAGTATTGATAATTTGTACCAGTATATGACATGACTTGATTCTCATTTTTCCTATTCCCCATCCACCCTACCACCCCTACCCCCTATATACATAGCTTTGTTCCATTTTTTAAAAATTACCATCAAAATTGATAATGAGGGGAAATAAAAAAAAAGAAAAAATTGCTGTCAGTTTCTTAAATCTGACTTGGCTCACCTTGGTGAGGTGCTGGGCTTTACCTTCTGACCAGGTTCCCTGCAGCTGTCCAGGCACATCTTGCTTTAGGAGCTGGTGTCACACACCTGACTGAGCTTCAGTGTGAGAACCCAGTCTGGCAGCCTCTCGCCCTTTCCCCGAGCACTGCACTCCCTGCTACACCCCCAAGGCTGTCCTCCAATGCCCTCCGGAAGCAGGAGACAGAACAAGGAGGGTCAACAGCAGAGAGCCACAGGACAGGAAACCAGGATGGGCAAGGACGATTATGTCAGCGCATCAAGACAGCAACAGGTAAAGCTCATCCTATCCCTGTCCACCCCAAACCCCAGACTTGCACAAAACTAATAGTACATGAGCCTGACCTGAAGCCAACCTCATTTTCATTGCAGTTTTGTACCCATTTCCTCCATGGACACAGGATGTTGTGACCCTAGAAGCCTTCCCAGTGGTGGGCTGAGTCTAGGACCTCACTGGGCCTTGATTCCTGTCAGTCCTCAACTGTGCATCGTCCTCTAACCCCAGGCTTTAAGAGACCCGGTGCCTTTCCCTATCTGAGCTGCGAGCTTTTATCTCTGGCTTGTTTCCACCGTGTGGTGTCCTTTCACTTTTAATAATTCTCACTGTTGTTACTGCTTCTGAGCATCTTGATCAAGTCTTTGTTCAGGGTACCAAGAGCGTGGCAACAACTCCCTTGGGCCCTCCTTCCAATCACGCTCCCACATCTAACAGTTCTGCTGTGTGTTCTCACCTACTTACCTGCTTTCCGGCTCATCAGGATGGTGCCTCCTGAGTATTGAAACTTCTGGGACAAATGTCAGGCAGCCTGACTCAGCGCCTCTCTCTGGCTGACCCCCAGAAGGGCAGATTTCCAAGGAAGTCAGAAGCTGCTATTTGCAAAGGCTTACTAAGGAGGGCAGGGACCTGGCAGGGTGGATTATGCCTGCTTTCAAACTTGTCAATGTATGAATCCTTTGTGGAGGGGGTTGTGCCTGAAACTGTTTTCAGGTGACGCAAATGCACTTGATTCATGGAGAGGCATTTTCTATTTGAGAGAGAGAAAAAAATTAAATCCTTTTCTGCTCTCTAGTAAATGAAAGGACCATACTATTAAACAGAACTAGGAAAAAGCAGCTCTCTGGGGGGAAAATGACTACTTTTAAATCACAGTGAGACAAAGGCATGAGGAAGGTCATGGTATAAATGTGAAATTTTCTGATAATTTCAGGCAAGAAGATATGCTGGAGATTTGGGGTAACTGGTCATTGATCACTCCTTGCCTTGATGCAATTTTTTAAAAATCTTAAACTCTTTTTATACATCTTTGAGATATGTTCAGAGGTGGGCATCTAAAGAGTTTTAGTCATCCCAAAATGTGTGTGTATATCACAGTATCATGCTGTACACCGTGTCTGTGCACAATTTATTTACCAGTTAACATTCATAAATAATCACAGAATGAAGGATGATCTGAAACAGGTGCTCAGATGTTTATAGGAATCGTCTTGAAACTTGCCTGGTGCTCAGCAAGATCGGTCTTTGGCCAACATCCTTATACCTATGTACTACCTTACAATTAATCAAGGGGGCATTTGAATAATTCAGGGGAAGCTGTCCACATGGGAATTCACAGATCATCATAGGCAAATGAGACAATCATACATGTAGTGCAAGAGGCAGGCCTTCTAGATATGAGTTGCCATCTTTTATAGATGTCTCAGGATAATTTCTTATGCAGTCCTAGCTTTTTCTATACTGTTACTCTCCCACAAGTTCTGCATTTCTGGAAACAATGGTGTGATGAGTCCAGTTTAGAAAGTTAACCAATGAGCGGGCTGAGACCTTCCAAAGGGGAGTGCGATGCTATTGCTCACATGGCCTCAGAAATGTGAATGATAAAAGGAACTGCACACAATCCACTTTTGCAGGGATGGGGGATTTCAGTCTTTCCTTCAGGGACTAGGTTGGTTTCAGGTCTCCATGTTAAATTTTCCTCTGCTTCAAGTACCCACGTAATACTTGGTATATTACTCTGCATAGCTCAATCATGTTGTGAGACTAAATAGCCCTGTTCATATCTCTTTTTACTTGAGGAGTTAGGAGCTTCCAAGTTTAGAAACATTTCTTTTTTTTACAAAATATATATTTTTTAGTGTGGCCCATAGTGCCTAACAGAAAGAATTTATTTACTTAAATGTTGAGGAAGTAGAATGAAATAAAATTTTGCCAGACTGATTTCATATATCTTTCAAATCTCCTGACATGACTGGCCAATTACATAAAAATTACTCCTGTGCCTTCAGGATGATAAACAGTGCTGTTGAATTTATTGATGACCCAAGTATTTACTGAGCATCTATTAAGTGTAATAAAGTCATCTTTATATAAATATGTGACTTTATATAAAGTCACAGCAGGAAGCAGCTCAAATATAAATTTGTTACATTGAACTCTGGCACTAATACTATTAATTAAAAGAGTATAGGCCCTTTTTATATTTAGAGATGAATTTCAGGATAAGCGAGGCATTAAGCGGATTTCTGCAGAAGGAGCTTCCTGCCAGTAGTCACATCCAAATGGATGGTGGCTTTCTACCTGAGTAGATTGTTGTACAGGGGCAGGAAAGGTCAATGTATGGAAAACCAAACAAATTTTCCAGAATTCCAATGAGAAAGGAGCGATACTAGCTACATTCTTTAGAGGTTAATGTAACCTTCCTTGTCCAATCATTTGTACAGATGAATGACTTGAAATAGAAAGAGATTACAGTGTAAACATGTGGTTGTAGGTCTGAGATGTTCTGATCGACCTTTGTCGCTCACCATGATGAGTCTGAAGGAGATGGCACCACTAGGAGCAAAGCAGAGGCCAGCAAAGGGACTGGTTTCGGCTTGGCTTGGACCCTCCCAACCAATTCCAAGCTCTGGTGAGCAGCCTGGACCATGTATCAAAGTGCATTCATCCTACATCTTCAGCACAGGTTTCTTTCTTATTTATAATTTTTATTACCATATTCTTTTGGCTGATAACAAACATATTCATCACAGGGAATTGGCACAGGCATATCACATATCTCATCTTGATGGTTTTTTACCGCCCTTTTCCCCTTCCTTCCCTTCTCTTTCCTCTATTCTCAGACTCCTTTTCCATCTCCACAAAATGGGGTTCAAACTCCCTGGTATGGCATCGGGGGAGCAGGGCAGGTTGGGGGGTGAGGGGGAGCGAGAGGACGTGAGGAATGGAGAGAAATCACCTAGGTGATCATTCTGTTGGTTTCTCTTCCTCCCCCCAAAAAACCACCCTTGTTTATTTTTTCTCTGTATTTCCACCAGGCAGGTGCATGATCTGGGAACATCTCCCTTGGGAACCAGGGTTTTCCTCATCTCCTGGCTTTTAATCTAATAGAAATGTCTAAACTAGTTGGCTCGCTCTGCCTGAGAGAGGGAAAAACATTCTATGAACAATTACTCCATTTGAAACTACATCTGCAGAAAGAGGAGTGGGTCGGGGGGCCCGGGAAAGGCCACTGCAGGCCCTGGTGCTTCTCCTGGTGACTGGCTGGCCAGTCTCTCTCCCTGTCTATTGGCTTTGACCTGATAAAGATCTCCAGAAGGACCTCAGAGCCCAGCCAGGCACTAGACCTCTGTCACTTCCCAGCCTATTCTCCTCCTTTTGCAGCACAACTCGCTTACAGCTTAAGGGTCTGCTTGTCTTTACTCAACCAGCAGAAGGTTTAGTCTGAGTTTTCAGGGAGCATTGCTGCAAATCTCTCTTATTAAGGGCATGAAAACATACTCTCCCACAGGAGGGCTGCCAGGAGGTTCGTGAAACTCTCCTTATGGCCCCGGGATAGTCAAAACCAGTTTTCCGCAGTTAGGATCCATTTGGCAGGAGCACAAAGCCCTGGATTCACGCTTGCAAAGGAGTCTGACATTTGTAACTCAGGAGTTACTGTGGCGGGCTGGTGGTCAGGTGGATAAAGACGCTTTGTGGGGATTCTCCTTGCAGTGGCAAGCTGCAGATTTGACCAACACTGCATCACTGAATGTGTCTACCAAGAGGCCCCCATGTCCTTGGGCATGTAGGGTTGTCATATGAACTGGTTTGCCTGAGGCTTGAAACAAATGGGAAGGTTTCTTCAACGCTGCTACATTTTTAAGAGCCTGCCAGGTCCCTTCATTAATCTTCTCTCTCCTGATTCAAAGTCAATATCTTCAGTAAAATGAAGTGTCAAAGAAAAAAAAAATACATTCCAATAGGTGTTGCTTTTGTTTCTCAGAGTTTTGGGTGAGATCAAAGACCAAGGACAAGATGAGAGGGTCAGGGACACAAAGGGATGAGAGGGTGAGGGATATCCTTAACTGAGGTCCCCAACAGGCTTCCTGGGTAGCAATGCAAGCATGGGATACGGAGCTCTTCACTGGAGACAGTGATCAGTATACTGCGACTCACTCTCCAGGGGGAGGGTGCCCAGGACAGGACAGAGGAACTGTGAGAGAACCACACAGGGCATTGCTGTGGTCCTGGACTTGGGACATCACAGGGGTACAGTGAACTGGTCACCTGACTCACTCATGCCTGATCTGTGGGTGGAATTTGGGCTTTATTGCCTGCCCACTGGGGATGGATGAACTTTACTAGAATGGCCTGTATGTCCAGAAAGGACTGGCCAAATCTCAGAAGTCTCTGTAGACCAGATGTACATCTGCTAAGGAGATACTTCCAGCAGGGACACGGTGACACCAACAGAGGGCAGACTTAGAAAAGTAGAAGGACCTTATGGAAGTGTCACTTAGCATCACTGGAGAGGAGGGAATGAATGGATCATCTGAACTGAAGCGAGGCTGGCAGGTGGAATTATGATGGTTTCTGTTTATACCCACATCCAGTGAATATTCAACCCAATGCATAGAATTGTTCTAGAAGGTAGGGGCTCTAGAATAAAACCAAATGAAAATAAGCACATTAACAGTCTGAAGTGGCAGTAGTCATATGATGGGGACAGGTGATACACAGGTTTTACATGTAGAAAACTCAGTAGCACAAGGTCATGTCTCTCTGCTGCTGCCACGGGGCACACCCAGAAGTCACCGAGTGGGTGGAATATCCTAACTGAGCACTCAGGCCACCCTAGTTTTTATCTCACTATGTCTCCATCGAATCCTTTTGGTGCTAAATGCTATTGGAAATGTTCTTTTCTGAGTGTCAGTTTCAATAGTCTGTCATTGATTTCTCTAAGAAATAGAATAAGACTTTACAGAGATTACCAAAGTGTTGGATGCAAAAAAACACACCATAGACATAGTTTTCTGCCTGTACTCTACAGTTTCTGGGAGAATATAGTCTGTCCAGTTAATAAGAAATACAGAATCCACTCTGTTGGTTGAAAGAAGTCACTTTGTTGTGTAATGAGATATTATGATTCGTGACTGATATATACAAATGGCAGACTGAACTTCCATAGCTCATTACAAAACCCACTGCCATAGATGAGATGTATCTTACTTTTTCTTCTGTTCATGCAGAGTTTGCCATTGATGACTTGGATTGTTTTTTAATTAACAGGGTCCCCTATATGTGTCCAGCTTCTTCTTCTTTTCCTTCTATTATGCAGCAGGCTCAAAATACATCTTTTTCAATATCCCATTCATTAAGTCTGGAATATGAGCTTGTCTTAGGGAATCATTTCACATAAAAGAAAATAGCAGAAGTCTGTGTGCCTCTCAGGAATAGGTCCTTAAAGATGTTTTGGACACCTTTGGGATCTTTGCTCTTACAACCCAGCCATCTTGTTGGATCCCAGGCTACACAGAAAAACCTCAAGCTGGGATCTGTCCAGTAGCAGGCTGAGGTCTCACTCTACAACGATCGTGTACCACCAGCCAACTTTACTGGGGACACATATAAGAACCATGAGGGGGAGCCCAGGACAGTGCGAAATGGTCGTATGCGATCACTGCTCTTTTATGCTCCAGAGTGTCAAGTTGTCTGTGATACAGCTCACCAGACACACTGCTGGGGACCTTTAAGTATAGGAATGCTCCATTCTGGAAGTATACCCTTGGATTTAGAGGCCAGTCCAACTCTAGTCCCCATCTCTCTCCTTGACCTGGAAGTGGTAAGTTCCCTGGTTCATGGAGCATGCACTTTTCTCTGTGTAAAGTGGCTTCCGTTCCTCCGTGGTAGATTCCTGTCCTGTCCCTATTACTCTGCTAATGCACTTTAGGGCTTGGCTCAATATCATTCAGCTGTAAAGACAGTTTCAAATCATCCTGTCTGCTTCAGGATGCACAAATTCCTCTGCAGCAGGGAAATTTCTCCTGGGAAATTTCGAAAGTGAGTAGAGAAGCTGGAAGAATTTGAAGAAAATTGTTTTCTGCTCAGACAATTCTGAATACAATGAAGTTGTCCCCAGAATTAGGTAAGTTAGAAAATATTTGAGGAAAGTGAACAGAGATACGGTCATCTCTGACATGAAGAATAGTGTTTCATTTCTGAGTAGAGGAAAAGTATCAGCAAGATACAGTCCCCAGAGGCAGAAAGTACCTAAAACAGCAGCTGTTGTGTTGAAGAAATACAACTGACCCCCTCACATTTATCCTATGTGTGTGGTGGCACCAGGGTTGTGTAATGTACCACCTGCATGATTAGATTCAGAGATTCTGCTGCCTTCTGTCCTTGCCACTTCTATCATCCCACAAAAGAAGAGAAGCATCACCCCAGCCAAGGAGAAAAAGGGGGTCCAGAGAGAGGAATGTTGTCCAAAGTCACAGCGTAGACTCAGACTAAACTTGAATTCATAATCTTTGAATTTCAAACAGTATTTTTTTTCCTTTTCTGCCATATTGTGTGGAGGAAATGTTTTTACTTTGCAAAAGAAGTTTCGGTTGAAAAGTATTTGTTTCAATTCCACACGCTGTAACCTAAACCAGACTTGTTCCCATAATGTAGAAACAAGGTCTAGACAGAATTAATTCAGATTCTAAGCATAGTAGTTTCCCATATGAAGTGGGGACAGTAAAGACACCTGCCTCTTAGTTCTTGTGTAGATAAATGAATTAGATCCGTAAAGCATTCATAACAGTGCCTGTCACGAAACAGGCACTCTGTGAATGCTGGATGCTCTTGTCATTATTAGCCTGTATTCCTCCCCTATTAAAATGATGCTTATTTGTTTTTCTCCCAAATCACCAGAATACCTCCTAACTTCAGGAGCCAGTTAATCTCTCATATTCCTTAGGCCACCAGCCTATGGTGCTGCTTTTCTTTCATGGCAAAATCTCTGTGTACTTTCTATACTTCTGGTTTATCTCCTACTCTCTTGGATCAACAGCTCTCAGACTTTCTTCCCCACAAACTGCACTTTTGGAAGTTAACATATCAACAGCCAAGGCTTTCAGTGCCCCTTACTTCATTCTCCCCTCCCTTACCCAACCCTGGCCAGCAACCTTTGCAACTCTTAAACTAGCCAATCAAGATAAACTGTGAATCTTTAACTGAGCCAGTGGGGGAAAAGTACACTGCTTCTCACACTTTAGGGACACAGTTACCTTGCTAAGGCCTGCCTGAGTGTCTGCTGCCTCATGCCTGTATTCTTCTGCAGAAGTGAAATTCCATGTCAGGCTTTCTTGATGTCTGAGTACTTTATTGCCCACATTGTCAAACTGAATGTAGGTTCACATCTTCCCAATACACAGGAGTAGGAACCCTATTGCGATCAATTCATGGGAGAGGCCTAAATTGTGAGTTCCTTATGAGAACCTATGTAACAATGATACAAAGTGCACAATGGAATATTAATAGAAATATAGTACACAGTACATGTAATCCATATAAATCATCCTGAAATCAAACCCTGCTCTGATCCATGGAAAAACTGTCTCCCATAAAGTGGGTTCCTGGTGCCAAGAAAGGTTGAGGACCACTACCCTGTAATGTGAGCTAGTCCCAGCTGCTGCATCACTTCATCCATCAGCTTCGCTTTCCTTTGTCAGTGTGATCTAGCTTTTCTGGTCTCTTACCGGATCCTCGGATCTGCTAAGCATGTCTTTCCATCTTGAGAACTTTGCCCCTGAGATGCTATGTGAAATGCTCTCCCTACTTGGAGTTGGAAACCCTGTTAAAATATTATAACTTCGTTGTACTCCTTCTGCTGCTGTCACTGAGACAAGAAAATCAGTAGGGGAGATAAATAACACTGGCGTTCTCTCACCTAGACATCAGGGAGCTGCCCTACACTGGGTGCTCATGTCACTCCAAAACTTATCTCCTGAAACCCTGCTTCCAATGTGTTGGTGTTTGGACACACTGAAACCCAGCTTCCAATGGTGGAGTGGAGCCTTCGGGAGGTCACTGGGTCGTGAGAGCAGAACTTGCCAAAATGGAACCAGCACCCTTGTTAAAGAGATCTCAAAGGGCTCTGTCACCCCTTTCCTTTGTGGGGACACAGCTAAGTGGAGCTGTGGGAACCAGGAAAGTAGACCATCAACCAGACACCAAATCCATCGGAGCTTTGATCTTGGACTTCCTGCGTCTAGTATTGTGAGAAACAAAAATAAATGACTGTTGTTTATAAGCCACCCACTCTGTGGCATTTTGTCATAGTAGGCTGAATGGATAAAGGTATCCTTAAATAATGAGGGAACTCTATCTGTGCTGGCTGCTCAAGCTGGGAGTGTCTGAGGAAGGAAGCCCTGGAGGAGAAGCTTCCATCCTGAGGGGAGGGCTGTGTCACTATCTGCTCAGGCATCTGGGATCTAAAATATTACTTCAGACTCTATGGCCACCAAGAGCTCTGAGAGGTAGCTCCAAAGTTGTACATAAACTTACCAGGGCTTTTTATCTTTCAGTTCTTCTTGCGTGTATCACCTGAGATCTGAATCCCAATGAAGTGTCCTTTCTTGTTTCCTTTCTTTCTAGTAGTTGATTGTGGACAAAACTGATTTTGTATTTGGATTGTAAATCTGGAACTTCACAGCTTTATAGTTTCTCCCATTTCTATTGCAAAACAGACAATCTGGGTGTGTGTTAATAATTAATGCATACAAAGCAGTTGTAATGTAGTTAGTTTTGGAACCATCGGATGTAGGGTGGGCTTGTGGTTTACCCTGGTGCATGGGGGGTAGCAAAGGGGCAGAGAATGTGCAGAGCAGTCCTGACTCTTAGAGCGCTGCCCAACCTCCGTCTGGGCAGCCCAGACCAGCCTGCAGGAGAACAAGGGGCTGCATGGAGCAGAGCTGAGTCACCCAGCTGAAGACATCCTGGGTCAGCTAGTCCAGCCAAGCTGGCAGCTGCTTCAGACACGGGAGCAGTGTTAGCCAAGGTTAGAAAACCACATAGCTCATCTT
Organism: Petromus typicus; assembly: GCA_004026965.1. NCBI lineage: Eukaryota > Metazoa > Chordata > Mammalia > Rodentia > Petromuridae > Petromus > Petromus typicus. The sequence continues at coordinate 27,704 of PVIR01005149.1, read as the reverse complement.
TATTTTTACTGTACTGGAGGTCAAACTCAAGACTTCATACTTTTCAGGTAGGCCCTGTGCTACTGAGCTTCGTGCCCAGCTGATCTTTATTGAGATTATTAACTCATAAACATATGAGGCCAAAAAACTGGTTTTTAAAATCATGAGTTACTTTAGTTACTTTCCAGTTGCTGAAACAAAATATACAATACTCATGATTTAAAGGAAAAGAGGTTTATTTTGGCTTTTGGTTCCAGAAGTTTCAACCTATGGTTGGCTGGATCCAAGGCAGATGCAGCATGGTAGAAGGGCCTAGTAAACAAAAGCTTCTCAGCTCACAGGAGCCAGAAAACAAAGAAAGTGGGGAAAGAGCTAAGGTTCAGAATAAACCCTTCTGGATTTCAACCCCAGTAACCCACCTCCAACTAAGCATCTGCCCCAGTGATCCACCTCCTCACAGCACACAGTGAGTCCTGAGCTCATAAACCACCAGGTGAGTACAGCTTACCATGATGCAATCATCTTCCAAACTCATGGGACTTTGGGGGATGTTTTAGATCTAGACCTCAAAATAAAGTATAGCCCAAATATGGCCTGACTGCTCCTTCTACAGATATAATTTTATTGGGTCAGAGCCTCACTCATTCATGTACGTATTGCTGTGATTTGAAAACAGTTTATCCCACAGCTGCCTCTTGGGCTTGGTCTTCTGTGCAATAATGTGGAGAGGTGGCATCTAAGTCAGGGCAGTAGATCTGGATTAATGCCTTGCTTGAATGAGTAAGTCCTCATGGCTTTCAGAATAGATTATGTCTCAAGAATGTTGTAAAGAAAAGCCTTCCTGTGTTCTGCCTCTCCACCTGCACCTCCCTGCCCTTTGGCTGTGAGATCCTTACCCATCACCTTGAACTTCCTTACTTCCAAGATAGACTCGTTTTTCAGCAGTTATCTTACATTGAGGATTCTGTTTTAGCAACAGAGAACAGATCGAGACATGTATTGTCTACAGCTGCCCTCACATTACAAAACACCAGCGGTGAGGAGGTCAACAGACACTGTAGGACTTACTGAACTTAAAATATTTATTATCTGTTCTCTTACCCAGAATTCTATTTTAAATCACTAAGTTGGGAAGTGGTTTGTTATATTCAGGAACTAAACCAAGCACTTTAAGTTGTTATATATTTTATTACTATTGTAACCAGGAAGAGTTTATCATGTCCATTTTACAGACTGGGACTAGATGTGGTGAGGACAAGTAATTGGTACATGGTGGAGTCCGAAGAAATAACAAATAGCCCGACCTTACAGACTTATGGTGTCTGTAGAACGCCTCAATAAATGTTTCTCACAAGATAGATGCCTGGATGAGGGAATTGATACCTGAATAAACAGCTCAGGTTAGCTCCCAGGAGGAAGGAAAGCAGACAGTAGTGATCTTGGAGTCAGAGATATATACCCATGAGCACAAATGTATTTCTCCCGGAAAGTGCTGGAAATCTCTGTATCCAGACCTTATGAGTGTCTGACAGTTTGTGTATATATGTGTCCCTCATGGATGATCCAGAACTGCTGAGATATATTATGTGAGGGAAGCAGGAGGTAAGAAACAATAAAGGTGGGAGAAGAAGAAGGGGTGGAGTTGAAGGAAGAGAAGAAAGAGAAGGGTTGGAAAGGAAAAAATCAATTCATATTCTTTTGAAGATGCCTAGGCTTCATTTGTCCCTGGCAGTCACTGTTATGTGTTCTGAGGTGGGGTTCATCTGTCACTGCGAGGTTTGGTGGTTTATGGTGGGAATTACTGAGCGGCACAAAAAGACTGGCGTAACTTATGTCATTTTTTTCCTTTGCAATGCTAGAGGTACAATCTACAGCTCTGAGCATGCCAGGGAAATGCTGTCCCACCGATCTGCACCTCCATTACTAGCCGATCTTATAGGTAAGCTCTGGTCTTTACTGGCCCAACATGCTCTACAATGAGCAAACACTTGCTTATCAGACTCCCACCGTGCAGTGGAGCAGCCTCCTCAGCTCACCTACTTCTCAAGAACAGGAGCACAGAGACATTATCACATCCCAGAAAGAGGAGAAATCTCCCCCGGCTTTCTCAGCATCCGCTTCCCATCCCCAACTATGCTGATACTATTCAATAACCATCACTGACTTTGGGAGGAGAAAAACAAATGTAATTGTTAAAGTGTAAATCCCTTTAAATGCTAAGATGAGAAAGAAAGTTTCCATCCAATAACACATAATTAAACATGCAGACGTGCCCAACTTTGATTCATGAATGCTTATACACTTCTAAATTGTTGCCAGGGAGATCAGAGCCCAAGAAAATTAAAACCATTATGCCTCAAAAGGATACATGATTTTCACAGCTTTCTAACATGATTTCCTGTTGTGCAGAAGTTTGTGTTTTTTCCATTTTCCCCACCCTACCTCTGTTGTGATGTTCAGGGCTCAACAGAAGCAGCTCTACAAACATTCTTAGATTGAGAATTCCTGCAGGCCCAGCGTGACGGGAACAGAAAATTAGACAGTAAATCACTCTTTCCTACTGCATTATATTCAGCCAGAGGGGAACCCCTATTTCCTAGGCAGAGGCCCCAAAGGATGGTCTCATGTATGCCTGCATCATAAGTAAAGTCCCCAAATTTATGGGGGTGTCTGTTTGCATCAGGGTGACCTGAGCAATATACTTAACTTCTATATGTCTGGGTGTCTTCTGTTCTGTTTTCCAAGAAGTAAATACAGAAACAAGTGTTGGAATGCAGGAAAATACAGGAAACATCAGTAAACCAGGGAAAAACAGTACAAGAAAAGTGTATCAGTCACTTTCCCATTGCTGGGACAGAATAACCAAAACAAAACTTAAAGGAGGAGTCTATTTTGGCTCATAGGTTTTAGAGAATTCAGCTGATGATTGGTTGGCTCCAAGGTTGAAGCAGCATAATGAGCAAAACAGAGGGAAGGCAGCCTCTTCTCTCTCGGCAGCTGCAAATCAGAGAGAAGGGAAGAGCAAGGGACAAGAGCACGCCCTTCCAGGTCACACCCCCAGTGACCACCTCCTGCCAGGGCCCCTCCTAAACACTCACTCAGCTACTGAGCTCATCATTGGATGAATCCACTGGGCAGCGTAGGATGCCACGATCCGATCATTTTCCAAACACATGATACCTGGGGTAAGGCTGGGGAATCATGAAGAAAAACTTCGAAGCTTTCCTTCCCATGGTGCAGGAGAACAGTGATATTGAAACTACACTCACCGTACTGGTCTAGGCTGTTTCCAGGGGATGGCGACACTTCTCTGCTTCAAATTAAGGTAAAGAGGATCTTTATGCTATCACAAAAACTCTAGCGACAAGAGATGTGGGTAGTGGCAACTGAAAGATAGCCACAGTGCTTCTGAAAGATAAGATAGTAAATGTAGCCAGCACTCATGGTCTCTGCCACATTTAATTTCTCAATCTATAAGTCACAAATACTGACAGTGACTGTCTCATGAGGCTGTAGCAGAGATTCATCAATTTATTAAAACCCTTCTGGGTGCACAGTAGGCATCCATTGCGTGGTGCTACTGTCAGTAGTACTATTTCTATGATTGCTGTTATTTGGATCTCAGGAATAAGTACGATAGAAAAAACTATGAGTGGGCATGACTTTCAGTTTGCTTGTTCTCAGTTTCATCACCTGAGCTAGAGCCCATCATACCACTTGTGATGGATGGCCACCAGGGTCTGATCTGATGCCCTTTGCAGCCTCAATACCTGTCTTGGCCCTTTTTCCTATAACATCTACACTTTGGCCTTGCGTTGGTTCCTTGGGACCACATTGTTCCCGCTTGAGACAGGCTATCCCCTGCCACTTGAACAGCAAGACAATAAAGACTAGAAATTGAAGATGTATACTCACATTCAAGCTGCTTGGTAACTGGGTACCATATGAATGTTGATTTTTATGGGAAGGAGGCACATATCTTACTAAGGCATCATGTCATTTATCTGAAATGCTTGGAATTTTAGAAGTATTTCAGAGTTAGGATTTTTTTTTAAGATATTGGAATAGTTTCAAAACAAAACTAGCTTGGGGATGAAAGTCAAAGTCTAATTATGAAATTCATTTATGTTTCCTGTTTACCTTGTACACATAGGATAAGGGTAATTTTATATGATATTTTTAATGCACCCATGTTTTGACTGTCCTGTTACATGAGTTCAGGTGTGGGAATTTCTACTTGTGGTGCCACATTGGCATGTTGGATTATTAATCAGACACTGAAGCATTCAGCTTTGGAGTTTTGGATTTGTGGTCCTGCTTTTGCAAAGAATCTGGACCAGGGTACACACATAGGTACAGTGACAGGGTCAAAGATTTATAAGGATGCCCAAATACTTGAGATGTGGTATCCTTGGGGGATATGCTTGGGGGCCTTTGGGAGGCAATGACAGTGGGCCCCAGGGACTTTTCTGAAATGTTTTATATTTTAATGAGGAAAACTTGGTCAAATATTAGCTTTTAAATATGAATTAGTAAATGCATTGCTTCAGGCACTGGTCAATATTTCCTGGCTGGCCAATGACACTGATCCTGGATTCTGTTCTCCTAGTTCCCTGTTTTGCCATTTTGAGTCAGTACATAATTCTATGCTCCATCCACCCCTTGAGTGGACACAGCCATTTGTGTCCTTGCCACCTAACAGAATCCATCACACAAACCACCTTTCTCCTTGAGCCCATCCTCCTCCTGAGCCCTCCTTCCTCATTGAACCTATCCCTTCCCTCTTGTCCCCATCCAACCTCTTTTTTGGCAAAGGAAGATGAGGAGGTGCAAATTCCTTTCAAATATGAAGAGCTGATGGAGTCAAGTGTGAAGAACTAGAATTCATCTTGGGAGGAAGACCTTGAAGACACTGTGTCTGAAGAAAGGACAGAAAGAGACAGAATGGCCAATCTCAGAAATTTTAAGATCTGACTTAAGAAGATTTAAACTTATCCCACATGACCCAGGGAATTAGTAGAATCAATGACTCAAAATCTTTCAGGAGGCAGGGTTCAGCTATTATGAGGTGGAGGAACTTTCTGGGATACAGGATAACCATGGTGGAAAGGGGTGCCATACTATGGAGTTACCTTTGTTACAGGAATTATTCAAACTGGATGAGAAATTTCAATCTGAGGTTTCCACACTAAATGTAAACTGAAAATAAGCTACTATACAAAAATGTAAACCTAGGGATATCCTAGCACTAAGACTCTCAGAAGAGCTAGTCCTGTAGTTTGGCTCATAACATAATTTTAGTTAATCACACAAAAGAAGGAAGTCTGATCTTGTGTTTACCTACTGTGTTACTCACCTTTCCACCCTTATGACCAATACCTGAGATAGACCCACTTGTAAAGAGCAAATTCTTATTTTGGTTCACAGTTGGGAGGTTTTGGCCCTCATGCTCTGAGGCCTGTAGTGAGACAACACATGATGGTAGGAGCACATGGTAGAGTCAGACACTCATGTCAGTGAGAGCAAAGGAAGGGAAGAAAATTGAGAGTCCATTATTCCTTTGGAAGGCATGTCTCTAGTTATTGAAAGGCTTCCCCTTGCATTCTACTTCCTAAGTATTCCACCATCTCCTCTAAACTGAAGAACAAGCCAATTACCCATGGGTCTTTGGGGTATATTCTAGATTTATACTTTAGCATCTACCACTGGGAAAGGGTCAAAATATGCAGCATTTACAACAGCATTGCTAAACCTGAGACCCCTTGAGAGCTGTGTCTATACATATCAAAGTCAAACCATTGGTATTGTTTGTGAAGTTGTTTCCTTGATAAAGAAAGTATAGTTCCAGAGGTGTGCACAATGAAAAGAATGGTTAGATAGAATTGGAAAGTTCAGTAATACTTAGGTTCATGAATGCCTCTGTTCCCAAACAGTTTTACTCACAGAAAGTTTCAGCAAAATTTTACTTCTGCTCATGAACTCATCATCAGATGTGGAACTTGACCACCCTGGCCATCATCCCCAGAATCATGGAGCCAATTTAGTTCAAAAAGCAAAGGACCATTGCCTTCCAAAGGCCTTGGTCATTGTCCAAAAAGCCCTTGGAGTTCTTGGACCATGTGGCTTATTGGAGTTTCTTTAGAATCCATTCCCACCCTGACATACATGTATATTGAATTTGTAGGACTCTGGATTCACTAGTGTTTATCTAGATTGGAAACAAAAGGAAGATTGATGACTGTAGCTGGTTGCAATAAAGAAAGAACACATGCTGCCCACATCATTTGCTCAACCATGACTATCTCATGGATACTAAGCTGTGAGTGAAAGGACTTAGGACTTGGTCAGCTTCCTGTCTTCCTCATGTGTAGACTGATGTACAGAAAGTGTAATGAAAACATCCACTGAATAAATGAGGGATCTGAGTTTGAGGAACGCATGATAGCTGGAATGACACTGATTATGGTAGTGTCTCCAGTGGAAGACAACTCTGACTCACTCTCTGCCCAGAGCCAAGTAAAACATTATCACATTCCATACAAGTAGTATTCAACTCCTATTGCCCTTCAGGAAGGTCACAAACTATATCCTGCTACTTCTTATAATATTGTTGACTCTTCTACCACATTGGTCCACTGCGATGCTGCTCTGATCTCGTGTCTGTTTCCAGGAACAAGTAAATGGTGGGAAGTTGCCAAGAATGAAAGAGCCCCAGAGGAGAAAGAAGCAGGCAGCATCAAAGAATCCTTTGTGATTTTCAAATGTACTTGAAGCAGGCAGTCACAGGGCTCTGTTAAAGGAAGGAGAAGATGTGCAAAAGGCTTTCTTGTTCCTCCAGTGAGCATCCTGGAATCCCATGGAGACAGAATAGCTTAATGTTTCACTAATGTCTTGGCCATTATGTTCTCTACCACTTGCTGGTAGAAGGAGAACAACAGCTTGTACAGGCTCAGGTGTAGTACAGGCAGGTTGTATTAATTTTCTTATTGCTGGACACAATACTCAACTTAATGGACTCACTTAAAACATAATGGAAGGGCAGTTTAAGTCAGATCACATTTAAAAGGATTCAGTTCATAGCCAACTGATTAATTCATGGTGACCAGGAAACAGAACAAAGGATTGGTACCAGAGAGGAAAGTATGCAGGACCAGATATAGTTTCCAAAGTATGTCTATATGACCCATCTAGACACACCCAGAAGTATGCGCCGCCAATTCCTCAGGAAGTTCCTGAGCCAGTTAAGTTGACATAGTCAAGTTTTACCATCATGCAGGTGCCTGTGATCAAGAGGCAGATGACACTTAGAATCACAGTTGTCATAGGCAAGGTGAGGCAAAGTCAAGTTGCCTGGGAAGAGATCAGCTTATGGAGAGCAGACTTCATCAAGAAGGCTGTAATCTAGGTTGAGTCTATGTACCTGGAAGGTATTTGTAGGGCATGGGAGGACAGGTGAGCTGAAAGTCTGGGTTTCTTGACTAGATTGGAAAGAGCCATTAAGTACAGGAATGATAGGGGCTCATGGAAGTATGCCAGATGCTGGCAGCAGGATTTCAGTGAATCCCACGTGTCCCTAACAGCAGGACTCATGCAGTGGATAGATAACTGCACGTGTTACCTAGGCTCATATCAGGCTCCATTGAAGGCTGAGATTCAGCTAGGTGTGCTCATGCAAACCTATAATCCCAGCACTCTAGGGGATGAAAGAAATCATAAGTTTGAGCTCAGCCTAGATAACACAGCAACTTAGAGAAACTCCATCTCAAATAAATAAATAGAAAGGGCTAGGGAGGTAGCTCAGGATGAAAACACTGGGTTTAGTCCTCATTCCACCTTAAGACAAAATGGAAGAACCAGGACTCTTGAAGAGAAGAGCTCAGGACTATGAGGTTGTACAGCAAAATCTGGGAAAATTAGGTCATCTTCTGACAAGACACAACTCTGCCAAACATGGACAAGAAAGCCAACAAGACACCAACACAAATTATTACCTGAGGGACAGCGGTGGCTACTCCTCATCCTGAGCCCGCGGGATGAACTATTAAATGAACACATTGCCAAATAATGATTTTGTTGTAACATTTTATTGATAACTAGAAAACACTAGCTCACAGACTCTCCATGTCGATCTAGCTGACAGCCCAACTCCCCACTTCCCACAGGTAATTACCTGCTCCTAATTGGGTCTGAAAGTAGTGAGTTTGTATTTAAAGATAGGAATACAGAATATATTGTATTTTTTGAGAAACTAGATGGAGGAGAGTTCGATGCTCTGTGTAAGTGTGACTTAAATAATCAGGTGACTTCTTCAAGAATCCCAAGTCCTTCACTTAAAGCTCTGTGTCCTTGGGCAAAACACACTATTTCTCTGAGTCTACAATTCCTTGTTCATCAATAGAAGGGAAGGCTCTGCTGCCTAAATAAGAGATAAAAATAAACTTTTCCAATCTCTGACCCACACGGCAATTCAGAAGCTATGACTTGAACAGGTATCTTGCAACTCAGAATGTACACAAACAGTTCTTTTTGTTTTTTTTGGTACTGGGGATTGAATCTAGGGCCTTCACACTGAGCTAGAGCTCCAGCCCTTTTTAATTTATTTTGAGACAAAGTGTTACTAAGTTGCCCAGACTGGGTTTGAACTTGTTGTGATCCTCTGCATAAGCCTCTCTATGAACTGGAATTTCAGGTGTGTACCCTGTGCTTGGCTCAGAAACAGCTTTTGAACTCTAGCTTTCATTGCTCCTGTTGTGTGTTGTAAGTGATCTGATAATTATTTTCACCTTTACATGTAACACCTGGCTGTTGGTGTGTTATCTTATTGGATTTTTAAGACAATTCTGTTAGGCCCTCAAGGCAGCATCAGGGAGCTGGGATTATGGTCTACGCTTGACTTATTAGTCTTCTTTACAATGCTATGATGAAATAACTGACACTAAATACTTAAAAGAGAAAAGAGATGTATTTAGCGTATATGTAAAAAGTTAAAAGTCCAAATAGCATGGTTCTAGTGCTGCTGAATGTCCCTTAGTCGTATCAGCTCACAGGGGAAGACATCACAATGACAGTAGCAGGTAAGAGGAACTGAAAGACCACACGATCCAACCGGAAGTCAGAGTGAGGGGGCGGGGCTAGCACTGACACCTTCCACTAGGTCCCACTTCTTGAAGGTCCCACCATCTTTGAAACTGCCAACTGAGGACCACACTCAAACCATAGTGAAAGGAGAAGTTGAGGAAAGCTGGCATAGATGCTGAGGAGGGGAATCAAGCCACAGCCATAAAGGACCAGCCAACAGGATGAGCTCTTAGCAGTCCCTTAAGTGGTAAATGGAGTAGCAGCAACTCCTACCTCCTAGGAAGGATGGTGGTGGCATGGATAAAAGGTACTTAGGCTGGAGTAAGTACAGCATGGAGCTCTCATTTTCAGAAGACAATTGCTTGTTGGGGTGGGAGAAATCTGAAAACTTCAAGTCTCAACTAGAAATAGCAGCAGGTTTGTGCTGACCACCATCTATCATGAACTTGAGGATCTGGGTCTGCTGATGAGCTTCAGAAAGGGAGCCACACCCTGCACATCACTCCAAGCTCTTTGAAACAGCAGAGTTGGGACTAAGCTGGGCAAGGGCTGCCAGTGAGTCTACCCAGGTTGAGCCCCTTTCATTAGCCTGACATAAGTACAAAAATTTGCTCATGAACTGCAGAAGAGGCTCTAGGATATTCCTGTTCTGCACGAAGGTATTCTTCCAGGTGACCTCCAATCTTCCTCCCTGGCTCCCTGGTCTCTAGTCCCATTTTGAAGCTAGATTCTATCTCCTACTCTCCAGTGAGTTCTTACATAATGCTGGAGATAAATTTAGAATAAGCATGGTTTCTGTTGCAAACTAAAAATGAAGACTTTTTTTTAGGCACCTGGCTTTCTTGCTGAATTTTTAGTACTTCCAAGGTCAGGCCTTTTCTTTCTAGTCTTCAAATGCTTTGGGATCACTGCCCTGCTTAAACCATGGTAGATGCTTGTTAAATGAAAGAAAGAAGAAAGGAAGAAAGAAAGGATCTTCCAAATCACTAGAATGTAAGATTCACAAGGACAGAAAGGTTGTTTGTTTCCCTCCTGACTGAATTCCATATTTGGCCCATTTTGGGTGTTCACTAAATATTACAGAATGAATAAAAGAATAATTTCCATTGTAAAATATGATGTTAAAAAAGGAAACAAAACTTATGTATATAGAGGGCAGGAGGTAGGTAGGGAAATGGGAAAACATGAGAATTAAATCTCATCATATACTGATACAAATTTTCAATGTTGATTGTGATCATGATGTGTATATAAAATGTACTAATAAAATCAATTTTTTAAAAAAGGAATAATTTCCTTCTTAACAACATTGACCTTCAGAGGTTGAACTGATTTCCACCATATTGGAACTGGGAAAACCTTGGGGAGCAACTGGTTCAGATGCATCATTTAGGAGGAAGAAAGTACACATGGCCCATTGCTCAAGCACCTGCTACTAGAGATGCTGGATCTTGGGACAGGGCTCTTTTCTTGTCCTATTCTATTTGCCTTCTGGGCCCCTGAAAGTAGATCACAAAGCCCTGCCCACATCGGCGAGTTCTCACACATCTTCTTGGAACTAACTTGGGCTGATCAATGTCTCCACCAGTGGATGCCCAGGCCCTGCTCCAGCACGTGCAGAGAGGGGCCTTGCTGTGAGCACTTCTGCTCTGGGGTTTGCCTCTTCTATTGCTCCTGATGCACGTCACCTTCACTCTTCCTGCAGACAGCTACGCACTCCAGCTGGCTTTCCCCACAGAGGTGAGAGCTTAGCACAGTTATAATGGTGTGAGAACACCTGGATACCTGCTGCCGTCACTTGCTAACAATAAAACCTTGCACAGTGACTGATCTCAAAGTCTCACGCTTCTCACTCATAATGATATCTACAGGGGCAACATTTAGGGGGATAAAAGCAATAAAACATGTAAAAGTACTAAGCACAGTGCTTGTTGTGTGGTGAGCATTTGCCTCGGTGTTAATCAGATGAGGGAATGTCTCAGCATGATGATCAGTGTCTCTGCCATCGGACCGTGCCCAGGGCCTGGCATCCACTGGTGTGAGCCAGCTCTGCTGCTCACCAGCTGTGTGTCCGGGTATATACTACTCACCCTCTCTGTGCTTCGATACCTTAACAATAGGCTAATGATCATAATGGCCTACTTTATTGGCTTTGTATCAGACCCATAGCAGTTAATTTACAGAAGGCACTTTGGCATGTGAAAAGTGCTAAATAAATATCAACAATTCCATTCTTCTCATTATCTTGTTTTTAAAAGATGTACTGAGGAGAGCTGGAAAGTCTCTACTGAAAGCATTCGGTTTCAAGAGATGAATACAGGAACCAAGACGCTGGTGCCAACGCTGAGCTCACTGGCTGATAATCTCATTTGTCCCCTTGCTATTTTCCAGGACATCCTACCACTAGCCAGGCACTGTGCTCATCTGAAACTCCGGAGCTGGGCTTGCTGGGCAGTGACTTCTCTATATGCTTTTTCTCTATGCCTGCCAGCGGCAAAATTACATTTGTATTGATCTAAAGAACATTTTATTGATCAAACACAGGGAAAGAAACCTTTGAAACATAAACCCATTATTTTAACAATTTGTTGGCAGGAATAGGAAAGGCTGCTTTTATATTCCTCTTTGGTGACTTGGCTTTCGCAGGACAGATTCTGGTAGCAGGACAGAGTCTAAAAACCCAGATGCCATTAGCAGTTATCTGCGACCTCCTCTGTGCATGCAGTCGCCTGTTTCTCTCTTCCATGTTTCTAGCCCTTGAGGCCCATCTGCAGGTGAAGCTTTCTGCCCCTAAATGTCTCCTTCCAAATTCTCCATTCCTGATCTCCCTGGCTGAAATGCAGGACTAGCCTCTCTTTCTGGGTTCCTGCTTCATTTTGCCAAGGCCTCCCCATAAAGCCTCACACATTGCCTCAAAAGCTTCAAACAATAAAGTTATCTGAAGCCATCCTTTCTCTGTTTCCTGAATCTGTTTTCCTTAAATTTCACTGAACTCATATAATCTTAGTGTGGGCTCGACGGGAATCTCAAGACAACTAGATAGAATATTCTCTCATCTTGCGGAGTCATTCTACAGCAATTTCCAGAATGATTCCACCAGTCTAACCGTGTGGCTTTCTATACCTGGCCTCTTTGGAGGAGCCAGAGATTTGTATCCAGTCTCCACCCTTGGAAGGCTGACAGTCAAGTCTGAAGAAGGAGAAATCCAATGAAGGGATGAATCACAGAAGAAAAGTATTTACAGAAGTGAAAACAATGACACAACAATTCATTGTGGTGAGAAAAGAAAACAAGAAAGAGCAGTCTCCTCAGTGAGTGCTAATGAGACAACTGGGTGTCCACGTGTGACAGAATGAGGTGGATCCCTACCTCACACCCTACATAGAGATTAGCTGAATTTGAGAGCTACAGTAATTAAACTCTTAGAAAATGTAAGTCTAAGTTTTCATCACTTCAACTACAGAATGGTTTCTTAGATAGGAACCTGAAATACAAATAATCAAGGGGAAAATTAGATAAATTAGACTTCACTAAGATTAAAAAAAATCTGTGCTCCAAAAGATACCAACAGTATGAGAGAAAATGTATGAAAGTCACATATTTGGTAAGAATTTAGTACCCAGGATAGATAAAGAATGCTTGCAAGACAGCAGTAGGAAAACTTACATAAAAATGGACAAAAGATTAGAAGAGATATTTTTCCAAATATATTTATACATACAAACTTATAAATGGCCAGTAAACATATGAAATAATGTTCAGCATAATTAGTCATTAGAGAAATGCAAATAAGAATCACATAAGATATAACTTCATTACTTGAAGGATGACTATAATTTAAAAAAGATAAAAAATAACAAAGTTTGGTAAAATATGAAGAAATCTCAAAAGTCTCTAGTGGTGACTGAAAATAGTGTAGCTATTTTTAGAAGACAGTTTGACAGTTTCTCATGTTAAAGACAGTTTCCACACAGTCTAATAATTTCATTCTTAAATTATAAACTCAAGAGAAGTGAAACATATTCAGCCAAAAACATATAACCAAACATTTCAATCAGTATTATTCCTACTAATCCAAAGATGAAAAACTCAAACGTCATGGATTCATGAGTGGAGAAATAAGCTAAATCTTGGAAATAGCCCAAATGTCCATGAATGGGAGACTTGAGAAAGATGTGGTTTTGTAATAAAACGGAGTATTACTCAGCCATAAAAAATGATAAGTTTGAGTCATTTACACTCAAAGGGATGAACCTTGAGGACATGCTCATAAGTGAAGTAAATAGGAAACAGATGTGTAAATACTGTAACTTTTCTCTAATATGAGAAACTGAACATGTAAATGAATGCTTAAATATATATAGGCATTGTGAAATAGGAAGAAAATGTTCAAAAGGAAGAGGGAAAAGGCAGGTAGAGGAAAGTAAAGAAAGGAAAGAAAAATGTGATGGTATATAAAAAAGGAAACAAAGCCTTGTATATTGGCTGTAGGGGTAGTAGGAAAGGCACAGGAATGAGAAAAAAATGAGAATAAAGATAGATCATGTACCGGTACAAATTCTCAATGTTGAATGTGATCATGATGTATATACTAATAGAATTAATTTTAAAACTAGAAATATTGATGCAATAAATACTATTTAATCATAAGAAAGGAATGAAGTGCCGGATGAAACTCGGATACAAAATGCAGAGTGAAAGAAACCAGGTCTAAAGTCTACAGTTCCTTTTATATGAAATTTCCTAAACAGCATTATCTATAGAGAAAGAAAATATATTAATGGTTGCTATGAGAGGAAACCAAAGAGAACAGAATAAGGGAAGACTGTTGATGGGTAAAAGATTTCTTATGGGGGAAGAGTGGAAATATTCTGGAATTAATAGTGATAATGGCTATGCATATATTTATAAGTGCTAAAATGTGCTAGATTGTACACTTAAAAGGGTGTGTTTCATAATATGTAAGTTATGTTTTAGTTTTTAAAAATGAGTCACATAAATGAATGTGCATTGAATGGTCAATAGAAGATAGGAGAAATTAAGTCAAGATACCCTTGGAGCTGCGTGGAGGGATTCCATCCCCTGGAATTTTATCATGTAGGGAGCAACCCCCACAATGACTCTTGTGACTGATACCACACCATGGACATTGCTCTTGGCAAACTGAATTCCCCAGGAGAGACTGCTGATCTGTTTTTGCATTTATAGAGATCTTACCTTCTTGATTTTGAGTTTCATGTTCCTCTTAAAGAGAGACAAAAACTGTTGAGATGTCTGGAAATTGAAAGTGTAAATGAAGAAGAGTTCCAGAGAAGAGCCTGGCTACACAGCATGACCAGCTCAATCACACTGGCCACCGAGTGTCCTCTACACACAGCAAACCAGCCTAAGTTCCCCAGGGGAAAGCAAAGGGACCATCTCTTGATCCCCTTGGCAAGCATGTCAATAGGGAGCTCTGCTCTGTTACCTTCACATGGACAGAGCAGGGTTTGGGCAGCGCTTCTGAACCTGGCAGGCAGGTGGTTAGAGTATGATGTAAGCAGCCACTCAGGTGTATCAGAGGAATGAATGAATCTTCCTGGAATGAGTGTGTACTTCCTGGGAAGGCACTTCCTGGGCAGGGCATGCAGGCTAGAGACACCTCCGGAGACCATGTGCCAGGCACGTGCGTCTTACAGATACTCAAGAAACTGAGAGTTTTGGCTTGGGCAACAAGGCTTATTGTTGGCTTATTCAGGGCCAGAAGCCCTGTCATCTATTTCTTGATTTACTATTTACCCTCTTGTTTTATCCTTCTTCACCTACAGATGGAATGACCATCAGACTGGCAAATACTTCTCTTTGGCTGTGTTACTCTGGACAGAATCAATCTCTCTCTCCCTCTTGCTTTCTGTGTCTCTATCTCTCTCCCCTCCCCCCTGCCCCCAGAGATTAAACACAGGATCTACACACAGAGCTACAGAACCAGCCTCCTTCTCTTGAGACAAGGTTCAAACTTGTGATCTTCCTGGTCATCTTCATCATCCCCAAGTGTTGGGATTACAGACATGTGATCCCATCTGGCTTCATTCTGCTCTTCCTTCTTGTCTTCTGGTCTCTGTCTCTTTAGTCTTCTTTCTCTTTTCCTTTTCCTTCTCCCTTTCTTTTCCAACTGAATTGAGTACTATGCAACTACACAGAGACAGAACACAAAGTCAGAGAAATAAAGAGAACTCCAGATTCCTAATTCTCAGAGGGGAGAAAGTATCCGTATCACCTGGAAGGCTTGTGAAGATGTGTTCCTGGACCCCACCTCGGGGGGGGGGCTCTGAGTTCCAGCATGGAGACTAGAACTTAGGCTTCTGAAACTCTCTCCAATGACTCTAACTCCACCTCAGGGATCACACTTGGGATCCCAGCTCAGAAGAGCAGAAGATCCACTTCCTAAGCACCACACTAAGCTTGTCGTGCACCATTTTTTTTTTTTTTTTTTTTTTGAGACAGGGTCTTGCTTTGTAGTTCAGGCTGGCCCTGAGCTCGGCCTCAAACTTACATCACAGCAATCTTTCTGCCTCCACCTCCCAAGTGCTGGGATTACAGGTGTGAGCTACCACGCCCAGCATTGTGGTATGTGGTACTGATTGCTCCTGGGCGTGACTCTCCACACCCAGTACTGTATGTGGTTACCAGGGATCGAACCCAGGTCCTTGAACTTGCAAGACAGGCGCTGGAACCACTGAGCTAAATCCCCGGCCCCTGCACCACTTCTTATAGGTGAACATCTTATGGTCATAAGTCTCTAGAAAATGAAACTCCATGGACAAATATTACAGTCACCTGCAGGGATTACTGGACACCTGCTTAATGTCAAGTGGCCTAAATCCCTTAGAGGCCTTTCTAAATCTGTCTGTATAGTGCAAATTAAACTCATCGAAGGTTAAGAATCAACTTTCAGTAACCCCTCACTCCTAGAGCAGTACTCAGGTATCATCAAGACTGAGGCATTGAGTGCATTTTATAAAATGATGTCATTGTCATTTGTATCAGCCATAGGCTATGTGTCTACTAATAAGCTCCATCAGGAGATCTTTCCAAGATTTTTAAAAATATATTTTTAAAGTTGCGATCACAATCCAGAATCATGAACTTCTGTGCCTGGATGGAACCCTAGCTATCTTCAAGCCATCTCCTCTCTCTTCGTAACCTCCATTCTCTCCCCTGCTTTCCTGGGATAATCCCAGATTTCCTTAACTTTTTTCTTAAATGCTACCATATAGGGCTTGCAACTTCAGGAGAAAGTTGGGGTAGTTCCTTTCTATATATCCTCATTGTATGGCTCCCTTTTCTTTTTACTTGTCTACAGAGAGGAAAGTGAATAGATGCTGGATCTTGAAGGAGTTTGTCACCTGAAGTTCTATTTGAGTCAGACTAAGTAACTGAGACCCAAGAGGCAAAGTAAGATGTAAATTAAGAAAAAAGGCAGCAATCTAAGAAACAGAGTATACTGCGTTTTGTTTTGTAGCGAAGGGTGGTGAGTTAAGAGACAACAGGACCAAAAGGAAGGATTCAGGGAGGTCCAGCAGAGTTTTGGAAAGGACTACAGAATAGGAGAGATCAAAGAAGCAGATAACCGAGCTGTCCAGCATCTCCTGACACTAACATCAAGTTGCTGTAGGACCAAGACCATGAGGACTGAGGCCACCAGCGGCTCTGCCTCCACATGCTATTGGCACCATCTGCACAGCTCCATCTACACACACCTAAATGGCTGTTTGCCTGAGGGTGGCTCCTCATTTCACTTCTTCCCAGGAAGATGGGCCTTTTCAACTTTCCTTTTCTCTATCACTCTTGTCATGTAGTGAGTACTGAGTGTGAGTGGCTGGCAGCCATTCTCTTTTCAGAGAATAGAGCTTTCACTGTGGGATGAAGAGGTTGGGTTGAGGTCCCCATCCATCAAGGTCTTACTTGTGTGACCAGGGACAGAGCACTTGGCTTAGTGGGCCTGTTTCCTGTGTGTGGGAAACGGAGACTGGAGGCAGTGGCTCCAATCCTAACATTGTCATCTCCAGACTAAACAGGAGATAAGAAGAGCCTCCTGTTAGCTTATCCCCAGTGGAAGGCTGTCTTTGCCTTGGGGTTGCCTCCTGGCTTCTATACTCTATGTTCTCTCCCTGGAGTACCAAAAGATAGAAAGTACCCCAATATCCAGGAGCTGGGTTAGGAGGTCTGGTGGCTCAAAGCAGTGATGACTTCACGCTCCAGCAAACTCACAAAACGCAGAGTAATTTCTCCTTACACTTAACTGTCAGCAGCATGGAAGGAGATCCACACTCTCTGCCTCCTCCCCCTACAGCTGTTAGTCATGACTCATTAACTGCTACTGGCGAATGAGTTTTATTCTAATTTTCCTGATCTAATTCAGTGATGTTTTCAACTAAGGATCAGGATATAGGTTTTTAGCTTAGCTAATGAATTATTTAATGAATTTACTTTAGTGACAATTATAGACAAGACACCTAGAAGGAATGGGCCAATCACAGGCCTCATCTGATGCTACTTGCTAAAGGCTTCTTCAGGGAGAAAGTCACAGTCCTTGTGTTCTTCTCCCTAATCAACAGTGTGATGCTGGGACAGAAAAAAGGGGTTGAAGAAGTATTTGTCTCTATGTTTGTTTCTTTGCTTCTCTCTCTTCCCCCCTCCCTCACCTCTTTCTCTCTCTCTCTCCCTCCTACTCCCTTTCTTTCCCCCCATCTCTCAGCCATTCATCTCTTTCTTGTCCTCCTCAAGATGAGTCCCATGTGCAAATTCACAGATAAGTGTAGTTATCTTAAACAAAAAAAATCCTGGGCCCTAAAATAAGTATTTCCCAAGACTGGCAGATCCTCTTCACTACCTAAGTGGGAATCTAAGACAACCCAAACCCAAGGAAAGCCAGGGAGGACTTCAAATCCAGGGTGGAAGTTCTTGCTCTACCTGTATGGGGAGAGGGTTGAGAGTCCATGGGGGCTCTTCCGTTGTCCCACATATTCATGTTTCTTTGCCTTGTTGAAAAATTGAAAATGCCAACTGAAAGCGGAGAAACTTGGCTATGGAGAATTTCTAGCCTTGCAAAACTAAATCAATTCCATTGACAGCTTTTAACATTTCTGTTCCATGCCAAGCTGGCTGGCCAGCCAGAGTGTAAACCAGACTTAGAAAAGGTAAACTAGAAGATCAGAAGCAGGAAAAGTGTGGATGGATATTCCCCAGCATTCTCCTGACCTGGTACCCCCAACTCAGTCAGAAAGTCTTGGGAGTGGATAAAGGGTTTCCTCCACTGGAGCCTGCAGTCCCAAAGCTGAACTGAGTGAAGCGACCTCTTTCAGAGGTGAGAGCTGGAGGTTTCAGTCTGCTCTTTCCCCGCTTCTCTTCTCCCTTCTCTCCTCCTACCTTACCTTGGTGAGATATCAGCTTCCCTACTGAACCTCCCTGGGGGGTCTTCTGACTCTATTACTGGCACTCTTCCACAGCTGAAGCTGAAAAATGCTTTCTCTAATCTCCTGTGTGCTCCTTAATCTTTGTCTCTGGAGTGCCTTGTTTGAGCTAGTTCTTCTCGAGGTTTTGACAGCTTTATGCACGAGCTAATGTTGCTCATGTAACTCCGGGTGCTTTTTCATGGTCAGAGGGAAGTTCTCTTAAATTTCAGAGGTCAAGATGGTAGAGTGAGGAATCTGATACAAGGGTGAAAATAAAACATATTACACCCTTGGGGAATCCATCATGGATTTTCTAGCCCTGATGACCATGGCAGTGAACAGGCTAGTTCCTACACATCTATTTTTGCTGTGACACTTAGAGTAGTTCTCGGTGTACTCTTGGGGCTAGAAATATGTGTAGAATGAAAGCAAAAAGATGAATAAATTGTAAACGTCTTTCTCTATGGTAAGAAAACTCGAGAAAGACTATCAGTAAAATTGAGACCTTAGTCCTGGAAGAAAACACAATTAGAATGCATGGTATAAAGATCAGATTTGGGGCACACATATGATCTTTAGCCATTTTAAGAAAGATGTTGGTTGGGCCAGGGAGTTAGCTCAGTGGTTCCGGCGCCTGTCTTGCAAGCGCAAGGGCCCAGGTTCGATTCCCCGGTAACCACATAACAATACTGGGTGTGGAGACCCACACCCAGCAGCAACCAATACCACATACCACAGTGCCGGGTGTGGTGGCTCACGCCTGTAATCCCAGCGCTCGGGAGGCAGAGGCAGGAAGATTGTGATGTGAGTTGGAGGCTGAGCTCAGGGCCAGCCTGAACCACAAAGCAAGACCCTGTCTCAAAAAACCTAAAAAAAAAAAAAAAAAAAAAAAAAAAAAAAAAAAGAAAGATGTTGGCTTCCAAACAAATATCATTCTGATTATTCCAAATGTATGCCAAAGCTTATTTTTCCTAAACATTCTTGTTTGCAGTGTCCATCCCATTTTAAAGGAGAAAGGCAGACCTACAAACTAACATAAGGCATCATGAAATGCTAGCACAGAAAGAGACACAGTGGCACAAGTCATTGGTAAGCAGGAGTCCTCAGGCCAGGTGGGATAGGCATGGTGGAAGTGTCTAGTGGAAGAAAGCTGCTCATATCACGGCAGCTAGGAAACAGACATAGGAGAAGCAGGAAAAATATATCTCTCCTGATCATCTCCCCAGTGAGCCATGTCTTCTGACCAGAGGTCACCTCCTAACAGCACACTTCGCTCTGAATCAAATAGTAGATTAATCTACTGATGAGTATGGTACATCCTTGGTCCAGTCACTTTCCAAAAGTTCATTAAATACATGAGGTATTGGGAAAACACTTTAGTTTTGACCTGTAACACTAAGTAACTCCGACAAGGAATCTGACCCAGCTGTGTCACAGTTTACATCAGCTATGGCATACAGTTAAGCCAACAAGAAGAGGAGAAATAAAAAGTCTGGAGAGAAAGGGAAAAGCAGAAACACTTGCTTCAGTTTAGGAATAGGTAGGGAGAAGACAAATTGTGACAAACTTTTGCATCAAGGATTATGCCCTCTTTGATGCATGAAATGAGGACTGGTGTGCTCATCAGAGCAAGAGAGTGGCTATAACACCAAAACAGGACCATTTTCTCAGGTGACTAAACTACAGTTTGCACAATGACCTTTGCTCATTTACCAGCTCATCTGCAAAAAGAGGAGAGTGGTAATACTCAGCTCTTAAGACTGTAAAGGAGGAATAATGTTGCCACCTAAAAATCACACTGATACTGTGGGCTGGAAACTGTACTGAGCCCAGGCGATAGAGGACAAGGCAAACTCATCTCTGCTCTTTGTGGAATTTATATTCCAGTGGGAAACAATGCATAAACAATCAAAGGTACAAGAGGATTCCCTGCTGGGATGTGTATTATGATACAAATCTAATGGGTTGGTGTCTCCCGCCTCAGGGTAGAAAGATACTTCAGGAAGGGGATGTGACAAATGAGTGGGCATCTATGTGATAAAGAAGAGTCGCCAGGAAAGAACACAAGGGTGGACTTGTTTGCTCCCGCCCCTGCTTTGTGAGTTAGCAAGAGAAAGGGAGAATAAATTCATTAAGATAAGCCATGTGGAGGCCCTAAAGGACTTGTGGATGTGGAGGTGAGGTCTGGTTTATATTTCTAAAGATCCCTCCCAATAGTAAGGTTAGGTTTATAAAATAGCTCATTCCACGATAAATGCACATGTTTCATGGAGATTCTAGAAATGGTATTTGTAAGGTGCATTTAGTAGTGTTGGACACATAATAAATGTTGTTGGAGGTTTGTATAATGTATGAAATGTGTATTCAGCTACTTCTTAAAGGTAGTAATCAAAAGTCATTAAGACAGAAGCCTCCCCCTACCTGTTTCTAGCCTAGGAGGGACATAGCAAATAGATCATAATGCGTAGTGCTAAGTGCTACTGTAAGTGTGTACATGGGGTAACACTTAGCAATTTAAGAGCAAAACATTGCAGCAAGGGGAGAGAGGGCCAACCAGAAGGAAAAGAGGGAAGTTCATGTTGGAAGGAAACTTGTGGTGGTACACAGTAGGGAGGTGTTTTGCAAAGTTCAATGTGTTTGCTGTTGCTGTGAGGGGCTGAAGACCCAGATAGACCTCTCCCAAGGGATATTTGTGAGCCAGAGTCCTGGAGGCTTTGGGAAAGTAGGGCCTTGTCAAAGATTGTCACTTTGGACTTTTCTTTAGCTGGAGGGTGGTTTGATGGAGACAGAATAGAGGGACAGTGAGTAATGAGCCCCTCATTTCATCCAGTTGATTGAGAAGGCTGTAACAGGGCAATAGAAAAAGACAGAAAACAGGTCACAGGTTTAATACATATTTCAGAGGCAAAAATTGGCAAGACTTGATTCTTATTGAGCAAACACTCAATATTTTTTTAATTAAATTGATTGGCTACTTCTGTGAGAGAAGTTGGGTGCTAAGTAAACACTCAATAAATGCATGCTATGACCATAGTTATTGGCAGACTCAGTCAGAGACTGTTCAGAGAAATCTGTGCAAGGAGTAGGGAAGATCAGAAGACATCCTGCATTAAGGAATAAGGGGATCCTGGAGAAATAAGATAGGAGAATGAGGACTCAAGCCTAAGCATATTCCAGGGTGCAAAAGAAAGACTTGACATCAGTGGACCACACAGCATTCACCAGAAGCTGCCATGATCTCCATCTCCTGCAGTTCCCACTCATTTCCATTGGCCTCAGACCTATGGACCTGTCACCAAAAGAAGTGGGTTGGTAGGAAGCTGCACCAGGTAGAGACTGGAGGAGAGAACTGAGAGGCAGAGAAGTTCCTGGAATCACTGCATTCATTCCTGCTCCTGATAACACCAGCTCCAGGTGGCACCTTTTTAAAATTAGCACAAAGAGGCTAGTGGCAGACCTACTCCGCCTGATGGCTGCATCTCCAGCCTGCATCTCCAGGACCTTTAATAGCAGGAGATGGAGAAAGTGTGAACAATGCAGAGGAAATGTGTCACTGTCCCCATGAAAGCACATTTTAGAGTAGAGATGGTGCAGCCAGCAGCATGCCCCAGTGACACAGACTGTTGGGAAGGATGCACTGGCCACACACAGACCCTCTGTCCAGAGAGTGACAGGTAGATCTCTCCTCCTCTCTCTCCTCCAACGCTTCAGTCCTGTTGCTGCCATTCTTACAGATATCACTTTATGTCACCGTGTTTATTTTTCATGATAAATATAACATGTCTTAGTTCATTTTGTGCTTTTCAAGAGGATGCTACAGATCGGACAATTTGTAAACAGTAGAAGCTGAGTTGGCTCACAGTGCTGGCGGTCCAATGGAAGCAGTGTGTCTGGGCAGGGTCTCACATCGTGCTATCAGTGTGGAAGGCAGAAGGGTGAGAAGAACATCCACTCTTGTGATGGTGAAGCCAACCTTCAGGGATGCCATGAATCCCTTCATGAAGGCCCAGTCCTTCTGACCTGATCCTTTCTCAAAGTTCTCCCTTCTCAGTCCTATCACCCTGGGCATTCAATCTCCAGCACAGGAACTTTGCAAGACATATTCAAACTGTAGAGCAACACCTGAAATTAAAGATAATTTAGAAAATAAGAAAAGTCAAAAAGTAAAATCATTATTGCTGCACCAAGCATGGGTAGGTGACATGTATATTTGTTTGTGGTAGGGACTCACAGTTTCTTAGTGGAAGTGTTCTTTGCTGTAGATGTTTGAAAACATTGCTATCACCATAAACAGTAATGCTGTGAGTTATAACTTGCTATTACATCATAGTTGTTTTGATCATCATACTCAATATCTGTATTACATTACTTTACATTATTTCTTCTCTCTTTCTCCCTCTGCCCTTCTCTTCTTCCCTTTCTTTTAGTTTCTTTGAGACTTTTTCTCATGATATAGCCTAAGTTGGCCCCAAAGTCATGACCTTCAGCCTCTCAACTGTTGGAATTACAGGTATGGACCGCTATGCTTGGCTACAATTTTAATAACTGCATAATGTTCCTTTGAATGACTATAAATCACATGGCTCTTGCCCAATAATTGAGCATTTGGAAAGTCTTCATCTTTTGCTATTATAAATTATATTCTGCTTTTTATTTAGGATTATCTTAAAATAGAACTCAATCCTAGAATTACTATAAATTGGCTAAAAACTATAAATATATTGAAATCCTTGTGGGCTATACTTGACCATTGCATGCATCATTCACTGTAAATCCATTCTTTGTTTAGTAGGTTGGGGAGGTAGTATGAAAGGATGAACCTTGGACTTTTCCCTGAGCTGCATCCTCAGCTCTTTTTAATTTTTTATTTTGAGATAGAGTCTCACTAAGTTTCCCAGGTTGGGGTTGAACTTGTGTTACTCCTTCTTCATCTGGGATTATAGTGTGCACCCCTCTGCTGGCTTAGCAAATTATTTATTGGATTCCTATCTTTCACATGCTATGTTGGAAACTTCCCATTCATTAAGGAGAGAAAAATGTCTATGGACATTACAGCTTCATAGAGTGCTTACCTCAGGCAGGTAATCACACGAATGATGATAAATGCTACAATTTGAAAATGTAAGATTCTGAGACAGCACCGAGAGAGGTTATTGAAGCCATCTCTGACTCTATCACTTCATCCAAAACTCAGTGATGAGGTACAAGTCAGCTACATTCACAGCAGAGAAAAGCCTTGTGAAGCAAAAGACCTGAGCACAAACAGAGCCTTGAATGCTGGGAAGCAGGAGCAGACCATGGCTCCCAGCAGTAAATGAGAGGCTGGACAGTTAACTCAGGAGCACAAAACCTGAAGCTTTGTGGTTTATCCTAAGTACAGTGGGATGACAGGAAGCAACTGAAACCCTTTAGGTGGGAGAAGAAAACAATAAGATTTGGGTGTTCTGCCAGCAGTAGAGGTGGGCTGGGGATGATGGCTAAATGGTCTGAGTTTTCTTAGAGTGATGAAAATTGTAAAATTGACTATGGTGATGGATGCCCTGCTCCAGGAAGATACTAAAAGCCACTAAGTTGTGCACTTTAGCTGGTTGAATGGTGCAGCAGATAAACTATATTTCAGTAGAGCTGCTTCCTGAACATGAAGCTGGCTTTCATGGGGGATGCACTGAAGGTGGTAAGCGTGAGAAGAGCGAAGTTGTTTATAACAGTCAAGCCTGGATAAGACTGATGGATTGCTCTAGGGTAGTGGCCACTGGAACTGAGCAGTGGACAGATTCCATAAATAGTTTTGAATTCACATTGTTTCTCAGAATCTTCCCACGACCATAAATTGAATTATTTTCCTAAACAAATAACTCAGATTTAGCTAATAGACCTGGGATTAATAATTTAATAAAGCCTTGCCTTCTGTGGGAGACAAGGAAGAGACTCAAAATCTACCTGAGAGTTTCAGGAAATTCCTTCATGGAGTAAGATCAGTTTCAGTGAAATCTGAAGGAGGAGTCAGAATTTACAAAAAGAAGAGGAATCTGGAGGTGTGAACTGGAACAGGAGAGAGTCAGGGAGTAGAAAGGAATGGAAAATGAGGAAAGAATTTGGAAAAATGAAAGGAAAAAGCAGTGGTAAAATTACAACTAGGAAATTCGGAAAGTGTCATTTGTCTGGGATACAGAATGACTGTATCAGAATCTCTGGGTTTTTCATTAAAGGTGGAGTTTTGGGCTCAGCGACCCCTGTCCTAGGACTTTACGATGCTGTTTTCCAGCTGCTAGGTTGTGAGAATGGCATATTCCCTTCCATCCTCCTTTACTGGTGTGTTCGCCAGTCCCGTCCACCTGGAGTCTGGACTTGGCCAGCTCACTTGCTGAATTTGTTCCTTTTTGTCACAGTGACAAATTACTGTTAAGTTAGTGGCTTACAAATTTTTGTGCCTGTTAAGGGATTTCATCATTGTATTTTTAGAAATGGAGCCCTGCTAGGTGGGATGGTACACACCTACAATATTAGCTGCTGAGGAGGCTGAGGCAGGAGGACTGACAATCCTAGGACAGCCCGGACAACTTAGTGAATCTAGGTTTTGAAACAAAATAAAAATAAAAATGGTTGTGAATATACCTCGGGTAGAGCACCTCTCAGTTCAGTCCTCCATACTGGAAAAACAAAAGCTATATTTAAGCAAAACAATGACAGATTGAACTGCAACTGTCAAATTGTTTTTCCCCTCTTCCCTCATGCTTTAAAACCTAACACCATGCCGTGATCACTGTTGGTGTTTAGTAAAGAACTATTAAAAACAGGGAAACAAAGAACTGTTTGCAATACCGTTATTAGTGTCTTCATGGTTCCTACGTGAAGATCTCCATCCTTTATTAATTACATCCTTTATGCTGGGCTGTGGTGTTAGATATTCTTTTCTGAACTTCGTTTACTTTCTGTAGCCCCTCTGCCCCCATGTACCCACCCTTTGAGGCATGTATCAGGTCTCTGCACATCTTTGGAAAGGCTCCCTCAAAAAGCTCCAGACTGTGAAATGCGCATCTCTTTATTGATTTCAGTAGAATTCAACCAGCAAGAAGTCCGACTGAGCCTGATGTGAAGTTTACCTGTTCTCTTCTTCCTTTTTATAACAAGGGACCTATCATCTTTTAAGGATAACTCATTAAAATTTAAGGTTCAGAGCAGGTCTGTGAATCTCGGGAAAACTTCACACTTTCTCTCTTCTTTCACTTTCTGTAAGTTTCTCTTCCTTATTTGTCATTCAGTGTGAAATCAGTTATGCTACCATCTCCCCAGATCTAGTCTTCTCCTAGTATACCTTGGCCTCCTTTCTTTGTGAGTGTCCAGCCTTGCGAAGTAGGAAGCTCCTGGCTGGATCCAGTATACTATAGTATCATTTAGCTAAAAAGCAGATATTTAAGGTAAGCACTTTTACATTACAGGGTTTGCCTCTGTCTTCCACGAACAAGAAATTAGTAGACTGACAATTGACACTTCAGCTGTTGTGTTAATGGTTTGTCTCCTTAACTAACCAATAGTTGCCAGCTTTATTCAAGGATGTTAATAAAAAAAATATTATCAGAAAACAATAATTAACCTTGAGTTCAAAAGTATTAACAGAGGCAATCAATCACTTTCCAGGCTCAGCAAACACTTAGAATGTATTAAATGTCCCTAAAGGAGTAATTAAAGAACTCAGCTCTTCTGTTTCAAACAGAAGTAACAAAGGGTCATACACAGCATGCCAACGCGGTGATTTCTGATGAGTACTGGCCGTGTGCAGGACCAGATTCTGGGCTCTCAAAACCTGGCGTTACAGACCAGAGGCCTCCAGCTCCCAACCACTGACCAGTGACTGTCTGTGGCCTGTTGGGAACTGGGGTGCACAGCAGGTGAGCAATGGGAAGGGGAGGGGACCTTCATTTGTACTTAAAGTAGCTCTCCTTGACTCAGTTGGGCTCTGCCTCCTGAGAGATCAACAGCTGCATTCAGTTCCCCCAGGAGAATGGACCCCAAAGTGACCTGTGAGATATAGGTTGAGACACCCTTATGCGCATCCGGTGTAACATTGTAATAATAACAATGTTATAGTAATAACAACAACAACAAAATAATTAATAACAATAGTAATATCCAGTGTAATAATAATAACAAATAAGGTGCACAATAAATGTCACGTGCTTGAGTCTTCCTGAAACAATGTTCCACCTATTCCTGTGCTGTCCTCTTCTGTGTAACAAGTTGTCTTCCACACAGCCTGTCTTGAGTGTGAAAACGGAGACTGTGATGAGTCTAGAACATTTCTAAGCCTGTATTCCTCTAAAAGGTAAATTAGGAAATGTTACCACCTGCCACAAACTGCCTGATCACTGCTTCTTCTGACTGGTGCTTTTCAACTTCACCCATATCTTAATACTAATGATAGTGACACTGTGTCTTTCAAAATTGCTAACCATACAGGTGGTAAATAAATACACTGTTTTCAAAATTGTGTGGTCATACAGGTTTGTTACATACTGGGCAGTATTGGGTAGTATCACATCTTTGATAGTGACATTGATGAGTCATCTAGAGCTGGTAGTTTGCAGAGTGTGAACAATTTTCACATGTGCGCACACCAGAAACCATTACATCAGCTATCACAGTGAACGTTATGCATTATCCTGGAAGTTCCTCTCCCTTTTTGAAATTGCTCAATTCCTCAGGCCTTAATGCCTCCACAGGCTTTCACTAATCTTGTCACTACAGAATAGTTGGTATTTCTAAGTAAATGAAGTTGTAAAGTATCTTTCATTCAGAATAATCCACTCCCCTCAATGGTTGTGTAATATTCCATGATATGGATATGTCACAATTGTTTATGTATCCACCTCTTACTGGACATTTGACATGCTAAAGCTTTTGACTATGAACATTTGCATGTAGATCTTTATATGAATGTTTGCTCTTATTTTTCTTGGGTAAATGAATCATAAGATATCTCTTTTTTCACCTTTAAAAAAAACTGCAAACTTTTTCAAAGTGGTCCTTCCATGTTTTGTTCTAAGCAGCCATATATAAAAGTTTGAGAAGCTGCTGAAATTTAACATACAATATTATGTTTGTTCAAAACTACTTATTTCTATTGAGGAGTACAAAACTTTAATGTCTAGAATAGATATACTTCCAATATTATATTTTGTTTTATTTTCTGTCTAAATTTAGCTATTAAGTTTT